>CAUYQG010083166.1:0-11664 GCA_963574415.1 Tarsius wallacei
AGTAAGACTCCAACTCAAAAAAAGAAAGATATGGAGTGGGAAAAAGGAGGCCTATTTGAGGAAGTAAATGCTAGGGGGCTTTCTGGGACATCTTGAGTAAGTTTAGAGGAATGCGATTTCAGGTCTTCAACCGAAAACATGGCTCAGGAGAAAGAGGCCGAAAAGATAGGAATCAGGTTGGTTGTTAGGATCCAGAGGACCAGAAACTACCAAAATCAGAATAGGTTAAGGCCCACAGCAGTGGTCCTGAGCCATGAGAAGCCAGCATGACTTAATTTAGGAAGTGCTGGTTAGGGCCAGAAGACTGCAGCTGCCCCTCAGAGGCATCTGACTCCAGTGAGTTCCCACTAAACTCCCTCCTCACTGTCTCTCTCATTCTAGAAGTTAACAGGAGTGCTAGATTTTGTAATTTATATCCTGTACACAGGCGTGCGTGCATACACACGTTCAAAGGGCAGAAGCAGCCTTGCTGGGAAACCTGGCCTGGCATTTGTCTGACTGCATGGGGGAGTCCCCACAGCTGGGCATCTCTAGTCCCCGTGGGAGTCAGTGGAATAGCTAGTTCTGGAAAAGCCCAAAGGACCAAATGCAGAGGACTGACTGATAATGCCTACGGTTGGGGACATCTGTTTTTCCTTGCAAAAAACCTAGGAGCTGGAAGAACCTGTCTCCAGAGACTCCATAAGTGATTCACCACTTCTGCCTCCTTTCCCTGGCCCAAAGACCAGCCAGATAACCAGGAAGCGACTTCTTTCTGCAAGAACTGCTTCTGGTTTGAGCCTGATGGCTCATTAAGGCAGGTGAACCTAGCACTCTGCCCATTGCCTGCAACTTCCTTCCCAGAAAAGAATACAGCCAACTGTTCGAAGGACTGGGCTCACCGCCCTCCGGCACTACCTCTTCGGGCCTCCAAAGCTCCACCAGGGCCTTCAGGAAGAGAGGGACTTGGTCCTGACCATTGCTCAGTGTGAGTGCATGGGGACTGCCACAGGGAAATGCTGCTTATGTCATCAGGCAGAGAGCACTGTTTGCCCACCCCTGCTGGGACTAAGCCAAGGGTCTTGCATGTACCATGTGGGTGTGTGGGAGTGGGAGCTGAGAACAGTGTCTCGAGCACAGTCCAGATCTAACATTCTCTAAGACGCACTCAGTCCTCCCCCGAGGGGCAGTCCAGCAGAGAACTGAGTGTGTATTGTGACAGGTGGCCTGGATAGCCAAGACCCAATACATGGCCGAGTCCTGCAGACCATCTACAAGAAGCTGACCGGTTCCAGGTTTAACTGCGCACTCCTTGGAGACCACTGGGAGGACCTGGGCTTTCAGGGTAAGAGGGAGGAGTAGCTCGTCTTGTTTTTCTTGCCACAGATTCCCGGCCTAGAGTGAGGTGCCAGGCTGTCCTGTCCGTCCATGCCAGTGCTGTAAGGTGGGATATCTTGTGGAACGCATTCCAGGGGCTGCAGCAAGTACAAAGGCCCTGAGGTGGAACTTGCTTGCTCTGTGTGAAAATAGCAAGGCTGAGATGGAGACGAAAGTGACAGGAGAAAAGATCACTTGGTGGCCTTGCAGGTCTTTGTAAAATGTTTACTCTAAGTTACATGGAAAATGTTGGAGTAATGTGCTTTAGAATCTGGTTTGTTTGGGTTTTTTCCTCTTTTTTAAAAATATTGATGATTTTGTTATTTTTATTTTTTAGTGAAACAAAATGATTTCACCTGTTTTTGGATTATGTTATTTATTTTCAAAGTCATATCAATTTATATTTGTATAGAATAGGAAGATGGCTTTATTTTATTTTATTTACTTTATTTCATTTCATTTTATTTATTTATTTATTTATTTATTTATTCATTCATTCATTCATTTTGAGTTGGAGTCTCACTCTGTTGCCCAGACTGGAGTGCAGTGTCATGCTCCTGGACACCATAACGTTGACCTGCTGGGCTCCAGCGATCCTTCCGCCTCAGCCTTCCAAGTAGCCAGAACTACAGGCTCACGCTACCATGCCCGGCTAATTTTTGATTTATTGTAAACACGAGGGCTCGCCAAGTTGCCCAGGTGGGTCTTGAACCCGCGGGCTCAGGCAATCTACTCGCCTTGGCTTCCCAAAGTGCTGGGATTACAGGCTGAACCATCGAGCCCAGCCTCATTTCATTCATTTCATTTCATTTCATTTCATTGAAGTTTCACTCTGTCCCCCAGGCTGGAGTGCAGTGGAATGTTCACGGCTACTGCAGCCTCGAACCAATGGGTTCAGACGATCCTTCCGCCTCAGCCTTCCAAGTAACTGGAACTATAGACGCACGCTACCACGCCCAGCTGTTTTTTATTTTATTGTAGAGACGAGGCCTCGCCAAGTTGCCCGGGCTGGTCTCGAACCCCTGGACTCAGGCAGTCCTCTTGCCTCAGCCGCCCAAAGTGCTGAGATTACAGGTTTGAGCCTCTATGCCCAGCCAATAGCTTAATTTTAAAGGGAAATTTTATGTACCCATAATTAATTGGTAATCTGTTGGTATAGGCAGTGCATTTAAGTCCTTGTACTGTTCCTCATCTATAATAATGTAATTGTCTTAAATGTATCCTCTCTGTATACTGAGAATCATGTCAATCAATGTTATAATTTTTGTTTCAACCATCAAACATAGTTTTTAAAGCTCAGCAGGAAAAAGAAAGTCTGTTGTATATACTCTTTCCATTGTTCTTTCTTCCTTCCTGATATACCAAGGTGTTTTCTCTCTCTCTTCTTTTCTTTTCTTTTTTTTTTTTTTTTTTTTTGAGTCAGGGTCTTACTCTGTTCCCAGGCTGGAGTGCAGTGGCACGATCACAGCTTACTGCAGCCTCTGTCTCCTGGGTTCAGGCAATCCTTCCACCTCAGCCTACCAAATAGCTGGGAATACAGGCACAGGCCACCAAGCCTAATTAATTTTTTTATTTTTTACTGTAGAGACAAGGTCTTACTATATTGCCCAGGCTGGTCTTGAACTCCTGTGCATAAGCAGTCCTCCTCCTTCAGCCTCCCAAATAGCTGGGATTACAGGCATGAGCCACTGCACCTGGCCTTAGGGTCCCTTTTTGATCATTTCCCATTTCAAGAACTTCCTTTAGTTATTCACTTAGGGTAGGTCTGCTTGCCGTAAAGTGTTAGTTTTTCTTCATCTGAAAATGTTTTGATTTCCCCTTCACTCCTGAATTTTCTGGATATAAAATTCCAGGTTGACAGTTCTTTTCTTTCAGCACTTGAACATGTGCTGCTTCCTTCTGGCCTGTGTGGTTTCCGATGAGAAGTCTGCTGTCATTTGAATTCTCTCTCCCTTGTAGGTAAGGAGTTGTTCTCTTTCTGCTTTCAAGAACCTTCCTCTGTCTTCAGTTTTCAGGAGTTCGACTGTGATGTGTCAGTGTGTGGATTTCTTGGCCTTATCTGCTTTGAGGTTAATTTGACTTCTTTTTTTTTTTTTTTTTGATTCGGAGTCTTACTCCGTCACCCAGGCTGGAGTGCAGTGGCACACTAACAGCCACCGCAGCCCTGCTAGGCTCAGGTGATCCTTCCACCTCAGCTCTCTAAGCTGCTGGAACTGTAGGCACATGCTACCACACCTAGCTGATTTTTTGATTTATTGTAGAGACGAGGTCTCGCCAAGTTGCCCAGGCTGGTCTCAAATCCCTGGGCTTAAGCAGTCCTCTCACCTTGGCTTCACAAAGTGCTGGAATTACAGGTGTGAGCCACTGTGCCTGGCAGTTCAGCTTCTTTAATCTGTAGGTTTGTATCTTATGCCAAGTTCCATAAATTTTCAGCTATGATTCCTTCAAATACTTTCTTCAGTCCTGTACTTTCTCCTGTCTTGTGGGACTCCGATGATACAAATGCTGGATCTTTGTTCATTTTTTAAAACCTTTGTTATAGCCTCATAGATCTCCATAGCTCTGTTCATTATGTTTTTTGGGGGTTTTTTTTTCCTCTCCTTCTGTTGTTCAGATTGAGTAATTTCTGTTGATCTACCTTCAAATACACTGATTCTTTTTTCTGTTTTTCCCATTCTCCTGTTAAGCCTATCCAGTGAGTTTTTAGTTTTAGTTATATTTTTCAGTTTTAATGTTTCCATTTGGTTCTTTATATCTGCTTTTTTTTTTACTGAGACTTTTTAAAATTTTTTTTCAGAGTGTATTTGTTCATAATTGTTTATCAAAGTCATTTTATAAGAGATGTTGTAGTTTCTTTCTTCTTTTTTTTTGAGTTGGAGTCTCACTCTGTCACCCAAGCTGGAGTACAGTGGCACGCTCCCAGCCACCGCAGCCTCGACCTGCTGGACTCAGGCGATCCTTCCGCCTCAGCCTTCCAAGTAGCTGGAACTACAGGCGCACACTACCACACCTGGCTAATTTTTTTATTTACTGTAGAGACAAGGTCTTGCCAAGTTGCCCAGGCTGCTCTCAAACCCCTGGGCTCAAGACAGTCCTCTCACCTCGGCTTCCCAAATGCTGTGATTACAGGCTTGAGCCACCACACCCAGCCCAGTTGTAGTTTCTATTGTTGCTATAACAAATTACCACAAATTTAGCGGCTTAAAAAAACACACACTTATGTATTATCTTATGGTTTTTCTAGCTTGGAAGTCTGACTCAGGTCTCACTGGCAACTGTGATCAACACAAAGTGTCGATAGCACTGCATCCTTTTTGGAGACTGGGAGAGAATCCGTTTCTTTATCTTTCCAGCCTCTAGAGTTCGCCTCAATGCCTCCATCTAAAGCCAGAAATGGCACTCTCTGAGCCTCATTCCATCCCTACATCTCCTTTTCTGGCTCTGTGCTTCCTCCTCTCCCTCTTCCACTTTTAAGGACCCTCTAATTACATTGTGCCCACCCGAACAACACAGGTAACCTCCCTTTCTGCTGCCTTAATTCTACCTGCAATCTTAATCTCTTTGCCATGTAACATAATTTGACATATTCAGAGTTTCTAGAGATTAGTGGACATCTCAGTGCCGGGGCAGTTATTCTGCCTACCGCAACTGCTTTCCAATCCTTGTCAGATAATTCCAGCATCTGTGTTCTCTCAGTGTTGGTGTCTGTTGATTGTTTTCTCTCGTTCAAATGGATATTTTCCTGGTTCTTGGTGTAAGAAGTGGGTTTTCTGCTGTGTTCTGGGTGTTGTGGTTGGTCTGTTAGGAGAATCTGGATCTCATTTAAGTCTTCTACTTTAGTAGGCCTCCTCAAATACTGTGTCAGCAGGTGAAGGATGAATGTCACCTCATTACTGCAGGTGGGGCTGGAAGTGCAGGTCTCCCACTTGGCCTGTGCTGATACCACTGGCTGGCAAGACAGGGGTGCCTCACTACTGTTTCTGTGTGGCTTCTGACATGGTAGAGGGGTGAGGGGGCTCCTTACCACTGGAAAGGATCAAGCTCCAGCTCCCTACTCAGCCTTCCCTGCTACCCTGGGGAGCTAAGGGGCACCTTGTTCCATCAGGCAGGTAAGGAATTCTAGGCTCCCCACTCAGCCTTTACTGGGGAGGTGTGGGAGGGGGCTACATTTTTCTCTGTGTTTGGCTGGAGTAGGGTGGATATTGGCTAAAGCTTTCTATCTTGCTAGGCTGTCCCACTCCTGCCCCTCTGGCTAGAGAAGGCAGCTTTTCTTGGGGCTTTTTTGGTCTGCTTCCACTGGTGTCTCTGGGCTGCTGCCTTCTCCAGCACCCAGTTAGGATATATCAGGTGAAAATAAACCACAGTGCCATTTCTCCGCTCTCCAGCTTGCTAGCCAGCCTGTCTCTTCTCTGCCTTGCAGAGTCTTCTTATGCTTGTTTCACATGTGAACATCCAGGACTTTGAGCTGTACTCTGTGGCAGGAATAGACAGAAGTGCATCACTTCATCCCCCCAGAACCAGAAGTTCAGCCTTTGTTGTGAAGGGTCACTCTGGTTGTTGGGCGGAGAAATGACTACTGAGGGTGTCATAGGCAGCAACGAGAAAGCTGATGAGAGAGGCTTCCCCCACCCAGGGCACTGACATTTCCGCTCGACTCGGTGGAGCCAATCCAGGAGCGTGGCAGGAAGCGAACCTGTGCTCGCCATGCTATTCTAGCCCTGGGAAGAGGCCAGTGTCATTGCGCCTTCCCACACCAAGCCCTTGAAGTTCAAGGAAGTGGAGGGCTTCATGAAGCATGCTTATGGTCACACCATGTTTCCTCACTTCTGTACAGGAGTAAACCCAGCCACGGACTTGAGAGGTGCAGGCTTCCTTGCCCTCCTGCATCTGCTCTACCTGGTGATGGACTCAAAGACCTTGCTGATGGCGCGGGAGATTTTCCGCCTGTCTCGTCACCATATCCAGGTGGGCCTTTGGTGGGAAGCGAGGACCTGAGATGCCAGGAGGGCCTCTAGGGGGTATCGCCCATGGCAGAGGGCTCTCGGGACAAAGCAGGCATGGGCTTCCCTGTTGGTCTGACCTGCGTTGGAATCTGAGCCCCACCGTTCCTCAGCTGTGTGTCCCAGGCAAGTTCTGCACTTCCTGGGAGCCTTGCTTTCCTCATCTACACGGTAGAAATCATAGCCACTTCAGCTGGCTCATGGGAAAATTGCATGGGATAATGTGCCAAAGCACCAGGCTCAGCTGTGATGTGGCTCTTCCCACTTGCTGTTCTCCCTGAGGAGGCCCTGGCAGACTGCTCGTAACTTCTCCTGAGCCTGCTGAAGGAAAGTCAGCCTTCATGTGCCTGAGAGGAGACTGGCCTCCATGGCATTTACTGACGGGCCAGAGTGGCTTTAGTAGCACTTCAGGCTCTGTCCAGACCTGCTTTCTGTGGTTGGGTTTTATGGTTTTTCCAAGCAGTCAAAGGTGGTAGTCCTTCCCTTTTAGAAAGATAAATTTGACCTGTTTCCTACCATCTGTTTATCCCATGGGATTAACCTAGGACCCATTAAAAATAGTAAGTTAGGCTGGGTGTGGTGGCTCGCACCTGTAATCTCAGCTCTTTGAGAGATGGAGGCAAGAGGATTGCCTGAGCCCATAGGTTCGAGACCAGCCTGGGCAACTTGGTGAGACCTCGTCTCTACCATAAGTTAAAAAAAATTAACTAGGAGTGGTGGCACGTGCCTGGAGTTCCAGCTACTTGGAAGGCTGAGGTGGAAGGATTGCCTGAGCCCAGTGGGTAGAGGCTATGGTGGTGGTAAGCATGCCACTGCACTTCAGCCTAGGTGACAGGGCATGGTGGCTCATGCATGTAATCCCAGCACTTTGTGAGACTGAGGCAAGAAGATCTCTTAGTCCAGGCGTTTGAGACCAGCCTGGGCAACACACTGAGACGTTGTCTCTAAAATAAAAAAATTAATACAAATAAAACAAGACAAAAAAGAATAGTTTTCACTGAGGGCTATTGTCATATTCCAAGTTGAGGTGGTTTGGATCAGCATGTTTTCAGAGGAGGTGATGCAGAGTGGTCAGATTCTAGATGCAGTCTGAAGTATACAGGCTTACGAGAGTAGAGCTAACATGATTTGCCAGTGTCTTAGGTGTGGGTTTAAGAAAAAGGAAGGAGCCAAGCATGGTAGTTGGTGCCTGTAATCCCAGCACTTTGAGAGGTGGAGGTGAGAGGATTGCCTGAGCTCCAGTGTTCGAGACCAGCCTGAGATCATGGCACAACCTCATCTGTACAATAAATCCAAAAAAATTAGGCATGGTAGCACGCCCCTGTAGTTCCAGCTCCTTGGAAGGCTGAGGCGGAAGGATTGCCGGAGCCCAGGAGGTCGATGCTGGGGAGGCCGCGAGCGTGTGTGCCACCGCACTCCAGCCTGGGTGAAGGAGTGAGACTCCAACTCAAAAAAAGAAAAAATGTCAAGATGTAGACCTCATGTTAAATGTTCTGACCACAATAAATTTTTTTTAACGTTAGGGAAATAATAGCAGCTTAATGTCAAAAATAAGAGAGCTAGTATAGGTGTCAGGAAGCTAGATTCTAGTTCAATCTGTAATATTATTAGCTGTGACTTAAGGCAAGTCACTTAACCTCTGTGGACCTCAGTTTGCTCTTCTGTGAAATGAGGGGTTTGGCCTAAATCTCAATCTCTTCCAGCTTTATTTTATAACTCCTTGAGCTATAAGTACTTCCGATGTTGTTTTTTTGAGTTAGAGTCTCACTCTGTCGCCCAGGCTGGAGTGCAGTGGCACATTCGACCTGCTGGGCTCCGGCGATCCTTCCACCTCAGCCTTCCAAGTAGCCGGAACTACAGGCACACGCTACTACACCTGGCTAATTTTTTATTTATTGTAGAGATGAGGTCTCGCCAAGTTGCCCAAGCTGGTCTTGAACCTGCGGGCCCAGGCAATCCACTCGCCTTGGCCTCCCAAAGTAGGCTGGGATGATAGGCCAAGCCACTGAGCCCGGCCTCTTCTGATGTTTTAAAGCAAAACTTGACAACCAACCCTCATGAATCTTGGAAACAGAATTTTCCAGGAGACAGTCATCTGGGAGACACAGCCTGAAGGAGAGAACTGACATTTCAGGCACCCATGGTACATCTTGCTAAAGGGGAGTTGGCCCAAAACTACAAATGTCAAGGAAACTTCCGACTCCCGTCCCCCTGGGTGAGATGGAAGTGCTCTGAAGACCCATCCTGGGCGTAGCGCTACAGGACTGTCGCACTAACAGAGGCAGGGTCCCATGGCTCCTTCCTGGCAGGCAAGGAAGCATTCTGGATGAGAATTTGTGTCGTTTTCCAAGCAGGTTCCCTCTGTCACTTCATTCTTCAACACAACAGTCCTGTGTGGGAGGTGGGAAAGAGGTGAGCCATCTCAGTCTCTTCTTCCAGTAGAGAAATGTATGCATCAGAGGCAAAATGTTTCTGCACAAAGCCAGCGATAAAAAAGGTGAAGCAGGGCCTCGCTCTCATCTCCTCACAGCTGGCCTGGCGGTGAGCTCCGTACAGCAGTGACTCCCCGGCAGCACACTGCAGTCACCTGGGGTATGGGCACAGATGCCCAGCCCCTCCCCAGAACCACGATTGGAGTCTTCAGGGGTGGGCCCAGGTCAGCAGCAGCTGCAAAAGATGCCCTAGTTGTCCTGCTTCAGCACTCAAAGATGTTTAAACCCAAACATGAGGCATGAGGAGAAATGAAATTGTAAATAAGCTGGGCTCGGTGGCTCAGCCTGTCATCCCAGCACTTTGGGAGGCCGAGGCGAGAGGATTGCCTGAACCTGGGGCTTCCGAGACCAGCCTGGGCAACTTGGTGAGACCTCGTCTCTACAATAAATTAAAAAAGGAAAAAAGCTGGGCATGGTGGCACATAGTTCCTGCTACTTGGAAGGCTGAAGCAGAAGGATGTCCTGAGCCCAGCAGGTTGGGACTGCGGTGGTCAGGAACGTGCCACTACCCTCCAGCCTGGAAAACAGCATTGAGAGCTGAAATCCAGTCTTTCACTGCTTTTTGATAAGTGGGCCTTATAAGAATATTCCTGAGAGTGGGTGAATGCTAGGTTTAGGTCCTCAATTAATATTATGTTGCTGTCATATTCTTATTCTTATATTTATTTTTAGATTGAAAGAAATCAAGGTAAGAAACAATATTATGCAAGTGTATATGATAAAATAGGCGATACTGAATCTGTACAGTAAGGTATAAAGGTCTACATGGAGCTCGGTGCTGCTGTTGACCTCAGCTACCCTTGTTGAGGCAAAAAGATAACATGAGCATTTGGGTTTTGTTTTTTGTTTTTTTTGAGTTGGAGTCTCACTCTGTCGCCCAGACTGGTGTGCAGTGGCACGTTCCCGGCCACCGCAGCCTTGACCTGCTGGGCTCCGGTGGTGCTTCCGCCTCAGCCTTCCAAGTGACCAGAATTACAAGCGTGCACCACCATACCCAGCTAATTTTGTAGAGACGAGGTCTCGCCAAGTTGCCTGGGTGGGTCTCGAACCCGCTGGTTCAGGCAATCCACTCGCCTCAGCCTCCCAAAGTGCTGGGATGACAGGTGTGAGCCACTGCCCAGCCAGGATGAGCTTTTGTAATACCTACTTGGGCCCTGCACCATGCCTAGTATTTTGCATATGTGATCTTAATTAACCAGTGCTCACAGCAACTCTGTGCAGTAGGTAGTCAGATAAAGTATAAGTTGTGATAAACCCTATCTCGTAGAGTTTTTGTGGTGATTAGTGACTTGACTCCACCCAGCATGGCACTAGTGCTGTGTCCCAAGACCACCCCCGGGTTCCATGACCCGCTGGGAGACTCACAGGACTCGACGTCTGGTTGTACTTACAGCCCTGATTTAGTAGAGCAGAAGCGCAGTCAGCAAAGGGAAGAAGTATGTGGGCCAGAGTCCACAGGAAGCCACATGTGTCCAAGATGTGTCTGGAATCACACAGAACACACTTCGTTCCTCCAGCATCCCACAGTGCCTCATGAATATGATGTTGCCTATCTGGGAAGCTCGTAGAGACACAGGACTCAGGGTTTTCACTGGGGCTGGTCACATAGGCATGCTCTACCTCGCGTGTACCCAGATTCCAGAGTCACAGGGAAAGCAGGTGTTCGGTATAAGCCATCTTGTTTGTCCATGCAGTTCAGGAACAGTGAGCCATCACTGTCAGCTTGGGAATGGTGGAACCCCTCCCCCTCCAATGCCAGCTATGGGCCGACCTCATAGGCTGGACTAGCCAAGGGTAGCAGTCTCAACCTTACTGTGTTAACTCTTCTGCTCTGCACTCAAAGTTTAAGTCCTTTTTGATTTTGCGAGATGGGGAGGCTGAGTCTCGTAGAGGCTGGAGGGCCTTCTCAGACACACAGCTAGTAGGCAGCCAGGCCAAGATTGGGAATCCAGGTGTCAAGGAAGACCCTGGGAAAAATCTCCAGAGCCAGAAGAACTTCAGCCCAGCACTGTCCAGTAGAACTTTCTGCAGTGATGGAAAGCTACTACGTATACGTGACTCTGAGCACTGGCAATATGGCTGGTACCACTAAGGAGCCGAATTTTTCATTTAATTCATTTAATTCATTTCAAATAATTCATTTAAATTTAAATAGCTACATGTAACTGGTCACTGCCATGCTGGACAGCACAGTTCTGTACCATAATGTAATGGACTTTTCTTCTTGTAGGAAACAGGTGGGATAAACAGATACTGGCTCTTGTTCTGTACTGAGGAATGCACTGGCCTATGAGTGGCTCTCGGCAGATGTCTGTGTATGCATGCAGCAAGGGAAGATAACATGTCCGCATGTTCCCTGGAAAAAGCCCTTTTCATTTAGAAGTCATGCTTATTAGTTGGTTTCATTGTTGTAAAGAATAGGAAGGAGCTTGCCTATCTAAGAAGAAAGCATTAAAGTTGACCTTTGGTGGGGCATGGTGGCTCACACCTGTAATCCCAGCACTCAGGGAGGCTGAGGTGGGAGGAATGCTTGAGTCCAGGAGTTTGAGACGGCTACCCTTGGCTAGTCCAGCCTATGAGGTCGGCCCATAGCTGGCATTGGAGGGGGAGGAGGGAGGGTCACCCAAGCCTAGGCCGTTAAGGCTGCAGTGAGCTGAGATCACTGTACTGCACTTCAGCCTGGATAACAGAGTAAGACCCTATCTCAAAACATCATCATAATAATACAGTTAAGCCGGGCTCCGTGGCTCAGCCTGTAATCCCACGCTTTGGGAGGCTGAGGTGAGTGGATTGCCTGAGCCCGCGGGTTCGAGACC
>CAUYQG010083167.1:0-18010 GCA_963574415.1 Tarsius wallacei
AGCACGCCTGTAGTTCCAGCTACTTGGAAGGCTGAGGCGGAAGGATCGGCAGAGTCCAGCAGGTCGAGGCTGCGGTGGCCGGGAGTGGCCACTGCACTCCAGTCTGGGTGACAGAGTGAGACTCCAACTCAAAAAAAAAAACCAGTTAATAAAACTTGCCATGTTCAAGGTACCAAGTAGAACTTGGTGAGATATATAACACTCTAGCACGTAACTGAAAGAGTAAATAGGAGATAAGAGTCTTAGTGAAATAAGTCACTTCACCACCCTTGAATTCAGTTTCTCAGTCTTCAAAATGTAGATCTTATTGTCTTCAAAGTCCTTTCTGACTTTCTATGCATTTGTATCTGTATATGAAAACATGTATATGGGAGATCTAAGCATTTCTAAATGCTTATGATTTATTTTTGACATATACATTATGTATATTTTTAAAATAAATATTCCAGAATATGAGGATACTTTAATGTGCAATTTTGTTTTATGTCTCTAATTTAATGACACAATGTGATTACATATTTAGCCTAAATGAAAACCAGTTTTGGAATAATGTTTAGATCTCTTTTTATAGTATATCTAATAACATCTAAGTATAAAAATGCTTCTATAACATAAATAAATTTTGGGGTGTCTTTTTCCACCAAATGCAATATTTAACCAGAGTTTTAGTGATTAAAAAAATCTTTCTTCTACCTCTTTAGATAATCAAACTAAAGTCTCATCTATGAGACAAAGGAACTTCCAGAAGAAACAACACTGAAGTGACAGAATTTATTCTCTTGGGCATAACAAGTCTTCCAGATTTGCAAGCTGCTTTCCTCATGTGGTTCCTTTTTTGTACATAGTCACCATAGTAGGAAACCAAGGCATGATTGTTTTAATAAAAAATTGATTCTTGACTTCCCATTCCCATGTACTTTTTTCCCTCAAGTTTGTCTGCTCTAGATCTATTTTTATCCACTAATATCACTTCCATAATGCTAGAAAATTTCTTACAGAGGAGACCATTTCATATGCAGGTTGTTTGGTGCAGTGTTACGTCATCATTGCAGTGGTCCTCACAGAGCAGTGCATGTTGGCAGTCATGACATATGACTGCTATATGGCTATTTGTGAAGTAAGGTCCAAGCGATTAAATAACAGCCCACCAACTCAAATTAACAAAGGAGAAGTATATTAGTCAAGGCTCTGCCAGATGATGACTGCTTGCAGGAAGAGAATTCCAAGCAAGATGGCCCTGAGCCGCAGCACAGAGCTTCTTTAAGTAGTTCTAGCTTACATTCTGGTTAGCTAAAGATAGAGCTGGATACATTCCAGAGCTCTTATCGTGACATCCTGCTGGTGTAAGCGAGTTTACAGAAGCAGATATGGCTAGTTATGCAGGTGTGGCGGATAAGGGGACAACTAATCTTGCAATGTTTACAGAGGAAAAAAATTCAAAAAGTCTCCAGGAAGGGAGTAATGTCTGTTTCAAGGCTGAAGCCATTTCTTTGATTCCCCCTTACAATCCCAGGGGCAGAGGCTGCTTCTTTTTCCTCTCACATCCTCCCCTTTCAGTTGTGCTGAGAGTCGAATCATTGACTCTTCATACAAGAGGGTATAGTGGAACCTGAGAACCATCACTTTTACAGGCATGATGCTGTTTTTAACGTAGGTTAGAAGGTGCCTGATAATGCAAGGTCCCACAGTAATGCCAATTAAGAGTAGGAGGAGAGGGCCGGCTACTGCTGAAATTAGGGTGGTGAGCCAGGGGGAAAAAGAGAAGAGGGACAGATACCAGTTTCCCGAGGCCTGATTTTGTAACTCTTGCTGTCTTATGTTTTCCCTTACTTGGGCGAGAGTTTCTCGTATTATTCTTGACTTGTTGGCATAGAAGCAACAGGCCTCTCCCAAGGCCTTGCATAGTACCCCATGTTTCATGAAGAGGAGGTCGAGACCTCTTCTATTTTGAAGCACTACTTTAGCCAGGGAGTTAACCTGTTCTTCCAGTTGGGACATACTAGACTCTAGTAGACTTAGATCCACATTGACCTGCATGCTCAGTTGTCTGAGGTTTTGATCTCCCATGACTAAGGATGCTGTACCCATGGCAGTAGCCCCTGCAATGCCTAATCCCACAAGTAAAGGCACTAGTATGGGGGCATGCTTAGCCGTGCAAGCCTTGGGAGTTGTAGGTGCTCCCTACCCTCCATCCCTTCATATATGTACACTTGGGGCAAGATGTGCACCAGGATACAAAGCTCTGGTGCAACTTGCAGGTGCTGCAGGCTAACACGTGGTGATGCCCCAGGTGCAGGCAAACCACATAGTCAGGGGAACCACAGCTAGTTGGGGGTTTTCTGGGTTTGTGAGGCTGACTGTATTAATGTGGGAGGTGCTGCTGCAGGATTCCCGAAGGGAAGAGTTATTTATTGGGAATTGTGGGGAGTAAAGGCAAGTCCCCTGCCCCTGGAGGTCATCCAACGTTAGAGTTGGGTGGGTGCCCCATGGGCACAGTTCTTGGGACTGTACAGTGGTTAAAATGAGGACCCGTATACTTTCCTCCTTGTCTCCAACTGGGGAGACAGCCCCGATTCCCACATAATATGGGGGACGAGGGTCCAGGCATAACCAGCAGTCCTTTGCCAGATTAGAGTGAGTTACATTAACAAGCTGGTAAACTGCCGACATCATTGGAAGAAACTGGTTGCTAGGCAGTGGAGAGAGAAGCTCAGTAGTGGGCAGAATAGATGGCGCAGGGGGGTTCACAGCGGAGGTAATGGTTAATTTGGGACTCGGTGCCTGTACAACAAGACTAGGAGGTGTGGGTTGGTGCAGGATAATATTGTGTATTGGTCCTACAGGGTTAGGAGCATGGGGAATGGGCCGTCTTTGTATGGTAAACAGCTTTCCTAAGTCTCTCCCTGCATCATATATTCGGAGTCTCCACGTTCTACCTGTTTCCCATACCTTTTGAATACTAAAGGTGTCCCAATCCGTGACCATGAGTTTTAGTGGATTACAGATGCTAGGGTGACTGAGACACTGAGCTAAGGTGGGGGTTTGGTAGGTGTTTGCCTTTGGAAGCTAATGTAGGGGTCGTCATTTTTCCAGGGAACAATAGTTTCACAGTTCCAGGACGCACAGTGGAACTGTTGGGGCCCGTTACAATGGTCAGGGCCTGCGGCTGGGCAAACGTAGAAACCCTTTTTTATAAGATCTATTTCAGAATTTGGATACCCACAACCCAGGGGATCATCATCAACATCATCAACACAGCCGACTAGTAGGCCAGGCCACAATGCACAAAGGCCAAAATTAAAAACTGGTTGTCTATTCTCATGGTAGGAGGAAATTACGGCACCCGTCACCATGTCAGTTAGAACACATGAGTAATTTCCAGGCGCATAATATTGTCTTGGTTGAGGCTGATAGGCCTGGTTTAGGGGGAGACCTAGGAGTAACAAGGCTAAGAGTCCGGGGCTCACGAAAGTCTTATCTTTAAGGGGTCCTCCTCGGCAGCTGGCCTGATGACTTTCCATGTCTCTGGGTGTGAGCTGGAGGCTGCTTTTGCCTGTGAGTGATGAATCCAGGTGCGAACGCTGCTGACTTTAATGGCAGTTGGAGTTGCTAGGATCACCACGTGAGGGCCCTTCCACTTGGAGCTTCGGTTTTGTGTCGTTTTACCCAGACTCGGTCACCGGTTGAAATGGGTAAGAAGTGTCTGGGGTTGGCTTCTGGAGAGCCGCTTGCACAGCCTCCACCAAAGCCTGTTGAACCTTTTGGAGCACCTGTAGTGACTGAAGCAAGTTATGGTTAGACAATTCTGCCACATTTTCTATTCCAACTTTTGGGAATAACGGTGGAGGCCTCCCAAAAAGGATTTTGAAGGGGATTAAGCCCTTGATATAGGGGGTACACCTGGCCCTCAGGAGGGCATAGGGAAGGAGGGTCACCCAGTCCTCGCCGGTCTCCAGGGTTAATTTGGTTAAGGTCTCCTTGAGTGTCCGATTCATTCTTTCTATCTGTTCTGAACACTGGGAGTGGTACGCACAGTGTAAATTCCAATTTATCTCCAGCACCTTTGCTATACCCTCTGTGAGCTTTGAGACAAAGTCTGGTCCATTGTCTGACCCTATTGATATGGGTAGGACATATCTTGGGATGATGTCGTTTAAAAGCTTTTTGACAGTGACCAAGGCGGTTTTGGCTTTGGGGCGGTTTCGGCTTTGGTGGGAAGTGCCTCTACCCATCCTGAGAAGGTGTCCACCATTACCAACAGGTATTTGTAGCCATATTGTCCAGGTTTTACCTCTGTAAAATCTACCTCCCAGTGTCTCCCGGGGGTTAATCCTCCACCCGGACCCCTTGGGTGGATACACTGACCTTAGCGCTGTTAGTTTGTTGGCAAGGCACACAGCCTTGAATAAGCTCCTGTGCCAGCTGATCTAGGCGGGGGAGGAAGAATTCCTTTCATATGAGTTCAGTCAGTTTTGTTTTTCCCAAATGAGTTCCTTCATGGAGTTGGCGTAGAAGTTGCCACCCCAAAGTTTGTGGGAGGAAGATCCTACCGTCTTGGAGTTGCAGCCATCCCTCAGGGTTATTAATTCTGCCCAGTTTTTTTGTGGTCAGGAGGTCTTCACCTGTATACTTTGGCAGCTTGCTCAGCACTGGGGGTGGTAAAGTTAGCAAGCAAGTGGTCCTGTAGTAAGCAGTGTTCTTGGCTGCTTGGTCTGCCTTTCTGTTTCCAATTGCCTCCTTTGAGTTCTCTTTTTGATTACCAGGGCAGTGGATAATGGCAACTTCTTTGGGGGCCCATATAGCTGCTAGAAGGTTCAGGATTTCTTCTTTGTTTTTAATACTTTTCCCTTCTGCAGTGAGCAATCCCCTCTCCTGGTAGATTGTCCCCTGCATGTGTGCTGTGGCAAATGCATACCTGCTATCAGTGTACATATTAACTGTTTTTCCCGCCCCTGCCTTTAGGGCCTCCATTAGGGTGATCAGTTCCACTTTCTGGGCTGATGCCCCTGGTGGTAGGGGCTCGGCCCAATCAGTTCCTTACAAAGTAACCACCGCCGCCCCCACATAACTTACTCCATCCTGCACAAAGCTGCTGCCGACCAAGAAGAGTTTCAGGTTTTGCCTTGGGACGTCCGTGATATCCCAAAGTAGTTTCTGGAACTCCGTTACCTCATAACAGCAGTGTGGGGGCTCCAAGGAGCTCTCTTCTGGCAGCAAAGTAGCAGGGTTTAAGGGGGTGCACTGGAACTTGATCCGGGGCTAGTCTAGTAAGTGCTTGATAATGAGTTATATGAGCATTAGACATCCATTTATCAGGGGCCCCTCAGAGCAAAGACTCTACAGCATGGGTGGCTGTAATGGCTAAATCTTGTCCCCTGGTTAGTTTGTCTGAGTCTTTTACCAGTACAGCAATGGCCGTGACAACACACAAACGGGGCGGTCAGCCTGAGGCTACTGGGACTAGTTTTTTTGAAAGATAGGCAACTGCCCTGTTCCATGACCTGAGCTTTGGGGTCAGGACACTTCGGGCGATGCCGCACCTCTCGTCCACAAAAAGATGGAATGACTTTTCCAGATCAGGCAGGGCCAGAGCTGGGGCTGAGATTAATGCACTCTTGAGGGCCCAAAAGGCTTTTTCGCCCCCTAGAATCCATTGGAAGTTAGTCTCTGGTTCTTTTGTAATTTCATATAGGGGTTTTGCAAGTTCAGCAAACTTTGGGATCCAGAGCCGGCAATACCCCACTGCTCCCAGGAATTCCTGGGTCTTCCTTTTATTACCTGGGGTTGGGATGCCTGTTATAGCCCATATGCGTTGATCAGTTAGGGATTTTTTTCCTCCCTGAAGGTTGTAGTCAAGGTATGTGACTATTGTTACACAAAGCTGGGCCTTTTTTGCCGATACCCGATACCCGATACCCCAAGGTCTGGCGCTCTCTAAGGAGGTCCTGGGTAGCATTCAGGCACTCACCTTTTGTTGCTGCTGTGATCAACAAGTCATCTACATACTGGAGTAAGGTTACCTCAGGGTGCTGTTGCCTAAAATCTCGGACATCCTGGCGCAGGGCTTCATCGAACAGTGTAGGAGAGTTTTGAATCCTTGCGGGAGCTGGGTCCAGGTTCATTGGTCACTCTCCCCTCTGTCCGTATCCATCCATTCAAAGGCAAACATGGGCTGGCTCTGCTGGGCTAGTGGGATTCTAAAGAAGGCGTCCTTAAGATCAAGAACAGTATACACTTGCCTTTTGGGGGTAGAGCCCACCCAAGAGGGTATAAGGGTTAGGGACTGTGGGGTGAATGTCCTCCACTCATTTATTAACTTCCCTTAAGTCTTTTACTGGCCAGTAATCTCCTGTGCTTGCCTTCCGGACTGGCAGCAGTGGAGTATTCCAAGGCGAGTGACATGGTACTAATATTCCAGCCTGCTGGAGGTGCTGAATATGGATTGCAATGCCCCTTCGGGCTTCCTGGGGTATAGGGTATTGCCTTACCCTAATGGGCATTGCCTGACTTTTAAGTTGCACTATAACTGGTGGCTGATGAGACACCAGCCCAAGAGGGTTTGACTCAACCCACACATGGGGAAATTTAGCTTGCAGTTGGGTGAGCAGCACAGCATCTGAGGAGCCTGGGGGAGGCTTATTTTCAGTTATCACGTACTCTTCACTGAGGGGAATGGTGACGAGGATTTTCGATACCTCTGGCTGAGTCAAGTTTAGTGTTGCCGTGGTTTCTTAAAAACCTATGTTGGCTTTGAGCTTGTGCAAGAGGTCTCATCCCAGGAGCGGGTATGGGCAGTCTGACATTACTAGAAATGAATGAGTTACTTTCCCTTTTCCCACGTTTATTGTTCTTTCCGTGGCCCAGGGGACTAGCTGGGTTCTGGCGGGCCCCTGGACCAGAGTTCACTTCTGTTAAAGGGGGCCACTATCCCTTTGTAAAACTGAGATAGCAGCCCCTGTGTCCACCAGGAAGTGGACAGACTCACCTCCCACAGTCAACTTCACCCTGGGCTCCAGTGGGTTGTTATTAGAGCTCCTGCTCCATCAGTCTGTTTGCAGTTGAAATACCGTAGTATTTCAGTTCTTCTCTGAGCACAGAGAAGGAGCCCATGGTTGGGGTGGCTTGTTTGGGCAATCTTTTACACAGTGCCCAAACTTTTTGCAGTAGACACATTTTCCTTTGTCAGCAGTTTTCTTTTCGTATCCCTGCTGCCCCCTTTTTTGGCTGGCTGCTTTGGCCTGGCCTCTTCCAGGACTGGAACAACCACTTTAGCCATTTTTTTACCCTGCCTATCCTCCTGGGAGTACCTGTTGTTAAAAACTTTCTGAGCTACTTCCGTTAATTCTGACAAGTTTTGCCCACAAATTCCTCAATTTTCTGCAACTTTTTCCATATATCCGGAGCTAACTGAGAGGTAAATGCTATGACTAATGCCCTCCGGTTTTCTGCGGCCTCAGGGTCTATTGGAGTGTACATCTGGTAGGCCTCCATGAGCCGTTCCAGAAATGCGATAGGGGATTCCTGTGGACCCTGAATAAGCTCACTTACTTTGGATAAATTTGTTGGGTGCCTCACAGCGCCTCAGAGACCCCCCATTAGAGTCCGATGATAGGTAGTAAGATGCTCCCTACCGCAATCAGTGTTGGGGTCTCAGTTGGGCATTTTGGTGGGGAAGACATGCTCCGCGGAGCATGTCCTCTGGTCCCAGGATCAATCTTCTTGCTTCCTGATGGATTCTCTCTCTCTGCCACGGAGAAGAAAGCTTAGAGAAGCTGTTGGCAATCAACCTACGTTGGCTGGTGGGTAAAGAATATGGTCTCTAGAAGAGATATGAGACCTTGGGGTCTTTCAAAGAATGGGGCGTTTTGTTCTTCCAATTATAGAGATCGCTAGTGGAGAAGGGGATGTATACCATAAAGAGAGGGGCACCCATCCCCACATCGAACCCCAGGGGCCTGTCTTAAGGGGAGGACTGCCAGTGGCTGTGCCTCTGGTTTCTCTAAAGATGAATCCAGGCTTGCTGGCTGGCCAGGAGTCACCTGCTCTCCCAAGGACAAATGAGAAAGGGAGGGGTAAAGGGGCTGATAGGAGAACCTGCTCCTAGTATGTGACGGACTGAAAATTTCTTGGGCCCTCTGCTCCCACCCAGGTGCAGGGTATGGGGGGTAACTCGTCATCCTCCGATGAGCTCTGGAGGACTGGGGGTTTGGTCTTAGGGGTTTCCTTCAAAGTCAAAACATGAAAAGAGTTATTTTCCTTGTTCATCTTTTTTATCCATGGTGGCTGCTGCATTATCAGGAGGTACCATTCAGTGATATATGGGATCTGGTCTGGATGGTGGGGACAGATGAACTGGCAGACTTTTTCTGCTACAGTGGGATTGAAGGTTCCCTCTGGCAGCCAGCTGCAATTGGGAAATGTGGGCCACTCGAGAGAACATAAAGTGGTTAATTTACTCTTGTTTACCTGGCCACCCAAGCCTTGGGCTGATTTTTGGAAATCCTTGAAGTGGCACAAGACCAGCTGTAAGGGAGTGTTAGGCTGAGAGCATTGTTGACCCATAATATCAATTAAAATAACAGACACGACAGAAACAAACACTGAACACACAAAGAAGACAGCAAAAACTGAACAGAGACATCTGACTGCCCGAGGGCAAAACAGGAGATCCCGGTGATGTCTCACTAGGACCTCAGACACCGGAATTAGCACTGCATCCAGCTTTCCTGAGGGTCTCTACAGAAGTGCACTCAAAACAGAAATCAGGAACCTGACTTACCTCTCTGAGGGCTTCCAGGGGCGTTGTGAGTCTGCCAGAGATACAGGCCCAATCGAACCTAGAGAGTTTGCAGGGACACAGCCCCACAAGGTCAGTCAGTTAAAATGGGTGCAATTTAAGTACTCAGTTCTCCAGCGTGAGCCCCCATATGAAGTAGGGTCTGACGATTAAATAACAGCCCACCAACTCAAATTAACAAAGGAGAAGTTTATTAGTCAAGGCTCTGCCAGCTGATGACCGCTTGCAGGAAGAGAATTCCAAGCAAGATGGCACTGAGCCGCAGCACAAAGCTTCTTTAAGTAGTTCTAGCTTACATTCTGGTTAGCTAAAGATAGAGTTGGATACATTCCAGAGCTCTTATCGTGACATCCTGCTGGCATAAGCGAGTTTACAGAAGTAGATGTGGCTAGTTATGCAGGTGTGGTGGATAAGGGTACAACTAATCTTGCAATGTTTACAGAGGAAAACACTTCAAAAAGTCTCCAGGAAGGGAGTAACGTTTGTTTCAATACTGAAGCCATTTCTTTGATCCCACCTTACAATTCCAGGGGTGGAGGCTGCTTCTTTTCCCTCTCACATCTGTAATCTATTGCTGTATTGTAGCAAGATGTCCAAGAGAGTCTGTGTCCACCTGGTCATTATTCCTTATGTCTATGTCTTCCTTCTCAGTATGATGGAAACCTTGAGGGCTTACAACCTCTCTTTCTGTGGTGCAAATGAAATTAACAATTTCTACTGTTCTGACCCTCTCCTTATCAAATTAGCATGATCTGACTGCTACAGCAAAGTGTTGTCAACATACATATAATAGCTGACTACAGCAATGTCCAGTCCCTCCTGATCATTCTCACACACTACATGTTTATCCTTATCATTATCCTCAGAAACCATTCTGCAGAGGGAAGCAAAAAAAGCTTTTTCCACACGTGACTCCCATTTGACATTAGTCACAATCTTCTATGGAGCCCCATTCTATATGCATTTGTGACAACCCACATAGAAGTCCATGGAAAAGGAACAAATGGTGGCAGTGTTTTATACCACGGTCATCCCCATACTGAACCCCATGATCTATGGCCTCAGGAACAAGGATGTGAAAGAGGCATTGAGAAAAGCAATAGGAAAGGAAATATTGGGGAAATAAGAGTACTAAACTCTCATCAAACATTTCTTGAAGTAGTAAGGTATAACATTATTGTGTTAGATGTCACATTTTAGGCAAGATTTGCACAGATTTATTTCTATCTTTCTGTGTAGATAGCTGCCTGGGTTAAAATTCCTGAAAATAGTGAAAATGGAAAAAGTAGAAGGTACCATTTAGGCAGTTCATTTTTATACCTGCTGAAGTCAGTTAGCATTATTTCTTGCAAAAAACTAGTGATTTAAACTAAACTGAATTTTGTTTTGATGTGTTTTTTTCCAGAAAAATAAATCTGGAGGTCAGCAATCTCTGACTTGTATATTGGCTTTCTCTAGACCCCTTACAGCTTGTTTTATTGTTAGCAAGGCTCACATTCTTAAGGCCACTTCATGATTCAAAATGGCTTCTAGAAAGCCAGCCCACATATAAACATGTTCTTCGGATTTTATGTATATAGCATGTCTTCTTATCACTTGTGTGTCAAAATGTAATTATATTCTCACTCTTTTCTGCAACACACCATGGAGACATGCTTGTTTCAGAAGACAGTGTTTCGGCTAAAATATAATATATCTACAATTAAATAGCAAGTTTCACCTCAGTGGTGAGTAAATGTCAAAATAATAAGAGGAATCCCAGAGACAATATGGCTTTGATGAATTGAAAAATCGTTTTTATTCAAGTTGCTCTAGAAACACACATCAGCACCCATTCATGTTTGAATATGGGTACAAGTCAAACTCACTTTAACATATCTACTTTACCATTTCAAATTAAGATCCCTTGGCAACCTCTTCCAACTAGTAGAAATAATCGTAATTAAATTTCCTGTTTAAATCTTTCTTACATAATAGTGTCAATTGCTTGACTGGAAATGTTTAGAATCATGCTGTATAAGCATTAATTAGCTCTACCTCTATATTCATTGCCTAATTTACTTTGCTTCTTCATTACCATTTATTACTGTATAATATTTTTTGCTGTTAGCATGTTTGTTTTTTTTGTTTGTTTGTTTTTGTTAAATATTGACTATGAAAATGTTTTGGTTGCCTTTTCATTGTTTTATCTGTAGTGCCTGGCAAAAGCTAGAAATTCAATATATAATAGTTGATATACATAAATCTCTTAGAAGGATTTTAACAATTTTACTCACATGAATGTTGTAAGAATTTCTGCACTTTGAGGATTATGTTTTTCAAATTGCCAAATTGATTATTTTAAAATGCTGTTTCCTTTGTTATATTTAATCATTAATATATTTGATATTTTTATTTTGTTATTTTTATTATGTTATGCTTTTTTCTATTTCAAATGTTTATGACTTTGGTCTTTTTTCACTGTGTTTTTTCAGATTTATGTACTGATTTATCATCCTGCTACGTAAAAAAAAATAATATGTTACCATTTATTGAAATCTACTTTCCACTTTTACCTATGCTTTAAATTTTGTTGAAGAGTTTCGATATATAGTTTAAGTGAATACAAAAATATGTAATAAGCTCTTTCTTGTCTCACCTGTTTTTAGTCTTCTTTTTAGCTCTCTCTTTCCTTCCTTCTTTTATTCCTTCCTTCCTTCCTTTCCTTCCCTTCCTGTCTGCCAGAATATCTCAATCCTAAACATTATGTCAATGGTCATCTGGAGCATTGTATGCTTTTAAAAATATAATGAACTATTTAATTAATCTATAATTTATTTTAGTATAGAAAGAAGTTAAATCAACAATTTGACTTCTGTTTATGTTTTTTCATAAACTGGTTGATTATCAGAGCCTCATCTGATGTTTAATCTATCTTTTGCTATTTATTCAAAGTATAGAGCACCTACTATGTGCCAAACACTGTACTTTGTTCCTGGGACACCATAGCAAGAAAAAACAGAGAGGATTCATGTTCAAATGCCACATATTCTGAGGGAAGTATTTTAATGCACACTGAAATGATTGTTTCCATGTTATCATTGGTAATGAGGAAAAATTACGTAGTTCTATGAGAATATATGACAGAAGAGCTTGGTCTAAAATAGAGGTCAGTATCCTTCTGTTAAGATTTGATTATGGAATCAAAGACCTAAATGTAAAACCTCAAACTATAGGAAACTTAGAAAATGCAGGAGACACCCGAAATTGGAACTGGCAACAAATTCCTGATCAAAATTCCAAGTGTCCATGCCATAAGAGATAAGATACATAAGTGAAACCTCATCAAACTGACAAGCTTCTGCAAAGCAAAAGAAACCATCAAGAGAGTAGGGAAACAGCCCACAGACTGGGAAAAAATATTTGCTAACTGTAAGTTTGACAAAGGCCTAACATCTAGGATCTCAAACATGTCAAAAAGAAAAAAATGAACAGATTCATTACAAAGTGGGCAAAAAATATGAATAAACAGTTCTCAAAAGAAGACATATAGGAAGCCAACAGATACATGAAAAAATACTCAGCCTCACTAGTCATCAAAGAAATGCAAATTAAAACTACACTGAGATACCACTTAATTCCAGTCAGGATGGTTTTCATCAATAACTCAAAAAACAACATGCTGGAGAGGTTGCAGCAAAAAGAGAACACTTCTAAACTGTTGGTGGGAGTGTAAACTAGCACAGCCTCTGTGGAAAACAATGTGGCAATTCCTAAAATATATAAAAATCGACCTTCCATACTACCCCACAGCCCCCCTACTGGGAATATACCTGGAAAACTCAAATCACCCTATAAACAAGATACCTGCACACATATGTTTATCACAGCATTGTTCACAGTAGCAAGAATATAGAACCAACTGTGCTGCCCATCAAAAGAGGACTGGATAAAAAAAGTGGTACATATACACGTTGAAATGTTATGCAGCCATAAAGAAGAACAAAATCATGTATTTCACAGCAACCTGGATGGATTAGAGTCTATAATACTGGCTGATTATTCACAGAAACAAAGAACTGAGTATCACATGTTTTCAGTCATAAGCAGACCTTGAACAATTATCATAATACAATAAGAAAAGTATTTTCAGTAGTGGGAAACTGCTGCGGGGGGCAGGGAAGCAGGGTTGGCAGTAGTGGGTGTCTGCCTTGTGAAGCGGGGGGCACACCTCATCAACAAGGGTACCTGCATAATAAAAATTTATATACCTAACTCTGAGTTGTACCTCACATCTTTAAAATAAACAAATAGAAAGTTAAAATAAAAATATTTGATTATGAATAGGAGCTAACAAAGCAATAATAAGATTATTTGAAATACTCCAACAAACCTGGTTGGTTTCCCTGATTTCTATATGGCATCATTAACAGAACTCTTTTCTGTCATTTCCTATCACAGTGTTAAGATTACTATAGATTGAAAATGACTTACTATTATGGACCAAGAGTATTGGTTCACATCTATATTACCAGTACTTCAAAAGGCCGAGGTGGGAGGATTGTTTAAGACCAGTGGTCCAAGATCAGCCTGAGCAACATAGTAATACCCCCATCTCTACAAGAAAGAAAACAAAAACTATCTGGATGGTGCCTCTGCATTCCAGTCTGGATGACAGAGTGAGATCCCATCTCTCAAAAGGAAAAACAAAAACAAAAACACTTAGTATGTGGTAGTGTGTTTCCTCACCTAATATTTTGTTTTTTCACAAAGTGATTGTCAGGATCAATCATTATATTCCTTCTAAGTAAATATCTGTGTATACGCACACATACATGCATATGTGTATGTATATGTATACACACATTGTTTTAGGGTCTTCGTTATTTTCTTAAAAATACTATTTGTGCTTTGATTACAGTTGAATCATATTTATAAATTAACTTGAAGGTATCATTTACAACTTTATAATATTAGAGTTGCTCCTCCATGAATTGTGCTATGCTTCTTTATTATTTTGGATTTGTTAATGTCCCACTGTAAACTTTGTGAAATATTAGTCCAATAGTTTTATCATAACAATCCTCTGTTACTTTTTCTTTTTTATAGTCAATAGCATTTTTTGCTTGACAATTATGTGTGATTAAACTCTTACATGTATATTTGTATATGTATGTATACATTTTTTGTAACTGGCCATATTTATAAAACTTTATTAATTCTTATTGACTTTTTCATTGTATTGTCCAGAAAAAAATGTGATATCTATCTCCTGTTTACTTACCTAATTCTTTTATTTGTTTTCTTGTTTTGTTGCATTTGATTTCTTCTTCCCATTCTCTAATTTTCCTACTGCCTACTGATCTCATGGGAATTTTTGGGAGAGAGTTTTAGGGAAAAAAAAGAAGACAATAAATAATATGAATCCCTCTATTGCCTGATTTTGAGATGTTTCTATTATCTCTTTATTAAATATTCTAGCAAATACTGTTTTGTGAGAGATCATTTTTATTATTATGCTAACATATTTTAGTGCTGCTTTCCTAAGAACATTATTTATAATGAAAGGTTAATTTGTATCTAACACTCTCTTTTCTTTTTTACTTTATTTTATTATAAAGATGTGGGGTAGAAATCAGGATTTGGTACATAAGTAATATATGTGCATGTAGAGTTTGGGCTTCCAACTGGTTCTCACTTCCCCTGGTTTAGGATCAGGTACCCTTTGTGTATGTTATGAGTCCCCCCCAATACTTTAAAAATTTTTATTTAGAACAATGTATTTCTTTTACTTGTCCTGTTATTTTTAAACAAGCAAAATTATGACACAAATTATTAATTAGAATTAATTACAGTAATCTTTACATTTAAAAATACCAAACAAATTGATATGGTATCTTGAAAATCAATTTTGAAATTTTTTACTATTTGTTTCTATCTGATAGCTTTCTTAATATCCATTTTTATTTCTGATGATGTCCTTTCTGCTTATAATACATGAGCATTGCTGCAAATAGACTTATATTTGCTAGTATGAGTCACTGCTAATACATAGGGAATTTGCCTGAACACTACTCTAAGAGCATTTTTTGAATTATATTAACTAGACCATTATAACAATCCCTGATTTCAGGTTTTCACATTTATAACATATATATATATATGATTTTTTCTACTCTCCACTTACATATGAAAAAAATAAGGGAAAGTAAGTGGTCAGTATCACACAAGTTGTTAAAGTTTGAAGCAAAGAATACCATTTTTCGCACCACCCACATCAATCACATTAGTCTCTTAACTATTTATTATGCAGACTTTTCTTTACTAATTTTTCATTTTATTTCTAATTCCAAATTCACTTTACTTGAGTCTTTTTTCTTCTTTTCTCAGTTGTTGGAATTTAATTTATAATGCACTTTGCTTTAGTCCTTCTTGTCTAATTACAAAGCAGTATATGTCTGTGCATGAACAGTCCTCCACATGTGCCTGTTTTTGGTAAACACACACACACACACACACACACACACACACACACACATACGCACATGCATGGGTGCAGGAATAGACACAATTATTTTCCAGACATTTTAAACTGTACCTTTCATATTTTTCTTCAAGCAATTTTATTTTAATAGTTCTTACTAGAGTGACTTATTTTTATATTTTTAACATAATCTTTGCTTTGCAATAAAATTTTTGTGGCCTGTTGTGTTTCTAGAAAATGATCAGACCATATGTATTTTATTTTAGTTCAGATATGATCCATTCTCTCAAAATATACACAAACCAATAATCTGCCCACTTGTAACTCACATACCAACACTCTCATCAAAACTGTGTAGACATGGTATATGCTATCTTGTATTGTTAACATGTATATCTCCCCATTTGGTACTTATATCCTATTTACATGTGAGTAGGGCTTTAATTAGCTGTCTTAGATTTCTTTGCTCAAGAAAGAATAAACATCCCTTAGTCTCCTTCAATGCATTTTAATTGGGCGTTCTAGTCATAGAACCCTATCAAATTTTTTTATTTTGATAACTGTTGTAGTTTTCCCATTGATTTTAAAAGTATTTATCAGTGATTAAATTCCAAAATTATTTAATGCAGATTAATATGCAGTATCTCACCACATAATTTAGAAGTTCCCAAATACCTTTTGCCTGTTCAATGCAATACGATGCAAAAGGCATTAATTTAGCAATTCTCTTTTTAAGTCAAGCTTCAAAAATTCAGAGTATGTGGAAAGTTTAAGAAAAATGTCATTTTCTCTAACTACCATTCTTCATCTGTTGATTTAAATTAAATAATCACTGATAAGTAAAGAGAACTGAAGTTGCAGTTTGCCTAAGCATTGACGATGAAATTGCCTCTCTGGGTCTTATTACAAAATTCTTCATTGCAATCAGAATTCCCTATTGTAATTGTTATACAGAGTATGTTTAGTTACTAATCAGTTTCCAGGGGCCCTATTAAAAGAATTAGTTTTTCTGCTTTTTTTTCCCCATGGGGACATATTAACAGAAATCAATCTTAACAAGCACAAAGTTTAAACTATTTCATTAAGATTAATGAATATGCAGTTTACTTTGAGCTTGTTGAGATAATTTTCTGATTCTTCAGGGACAGTCATTACTCTATTTTGAATATTTGGATGCACTTTCCTTTGGGAGACCAGGTAGTTTAGTGGGCAAAGAAGTGGATTTTGAGCCAGACCTACGCTTGTGCCCAGGCTCTCCTATTTATCCATGTACTCTTAGGAAGGTTATAAACTCTGAGTCTCGATTAAGAAATAAAAATGCTACTTATAACAGAGGGCAATTTTTAGGAGTAAATTTATAATGAATATTAAATTACCTTGCAAACCTCAAATCAATGATGCTAAATGGATTATGACTATAACAATAACACTAACAGTGTTTAATGTTTATTCATTGTGTATTATGTCCTAGGCAAGGTTTCCAAAATGTTCATATGCACCATATCATTAATCCTTATAAGAACACCATGATTTGGTAAATTGATACCACATTTTAGATAAAAGTGTCATGTAATTTAAATAATTTGCCTCAAGCAAAAGCTGACAAATATCTTAGCAGATTCAAGATGCAACTGTAGAATGAATATTCTAAACTACTGTGTGTTTTCTCTGTTTATATATGTATTTCAAAATGTATTCTTATCTACTCAGACATGGCCTACTATAGTGTTCCTTTCCATAACTGTAACAAAATATGGAATGCTCATATTATTTGTAGTACTAGGATCTATACAGTATTATTAGAAAGATGTAGACATGCATACATACATATGGCAAAGATTTATTGTTTGGACAAACTTTAGTGTGACTCGAGCTTTCTCCCAAGTCCATCTATGTACTTGCTTGTAAAATCCAATGTCAGCAAACAACAAGCTAAATCAGTTTAGCAATCCCCTCATGTGTCTGATAACCTTCAATATTTGATCAGATTCATCATCATCCTCCATTCTTGAGGAAATGTCTGATCACTGTGGCCTGTCTTCAACATGAATCCTGTTAGGTCAGTTTATTCAGAATTCTTTGTATCAATTATGCTTCTTCTTTGTCACTTTTCATGCCCTCACCCTCACCCTGCCCATTGGCTATAAATTCCCACCTGTACATGCTATATTCAGAATAAAGTCCACATTCTCCCTTGCTGCCAGACCCAGCTGCAGAACTATCTCAACAGTCTGAGTATGGTCTTCCTTAGTGTTTTAAGAAAGCATCATTACAGTCTTTTTATTTATTTTTATTTTTTTCATTTTGCAATTTTTTAATTTAGCACATACACACATTTGTGAATATATCATGAAATAATTTGGAATATCTTACCAGAAGCAGCTATTATATTCCTCAAACATTTTTCCCACTTCTTTACAAATCCAACAGCACAATCTAAGGTAAACTAAATGCATGCATCTTTAATTTTTATCATTTTTTGAAGTTTCATACACACAGGTTGTGATTTACTAGATTTTTATATATGTTTATTGTTTTAAACCTAATTTTTCACCTATCAGTCTCTTCAAAGTTGCTATCTGGTACTTTATCATGTTAAATCCCTATTTTCTTTTTTTTATTTTATTTTATTTTATTTTATTATGTTATTGTGGGGTACAGTTAGGGGTTAGGCATACAAAAATATTTCGTTCAGGTACCCTTGTTGATAAGAGGTGTCTCCCCATCCTCAGATAGATACCCACCACCAT
>CAUYQG010083168.1:0-14289 GCA_963574415.1 Tarsius wallacei
TCTACAATAAATAAAAATTAGCCGGGTGTGGTAGCGCGTGCCTGTAGTTCCAGCTACTGGGAAGGCTGAGGCGGAAGGATCACCGGAGCCCAGCAGGTTGAGGCTGCGGTGGCTGGGAGCGGCCACTGCACTCCAGTCTGGGCGACAGAGTGAAACTCCAACTTGGAAAAAAAAAAAAGTAAAAGAATTGAAATCTACTGATTCCCTTCAAATAGTGTCAAATGAAGAGGTACTGGATTGCAAGGGAATGTCTGATACTGTTTCAATGGGAGAAAGGGAAGAAAGTTTTGGGTGGTATCCAGATCAGTGAGTGAAGGAATGTTAAGTTTCTGAACCTTAAGGATGCTGAGACTAAGAGTCTGAGGGTGATTCTGAAAAGACAGTGGCATAGGGAAAATTGACTAAAGCTAAACTAACCCTACTTTATAGATTTTTAGAAGGAGATAGGTGTAAGGTCAATAGAGCAGTTCGGCTTAGCAGTTTGCCTGTTGGGAAATGCCTTTATCTAATTCTCAGTCCTGTGTTCATCATATTCCTGTTATCTGACTCCATTGCCCCACCATTCTCTAGGGAAGCTCTAAACAGAATTATTTACAATTAGATGGGAACAAACCAAGTGAGCACCAGTCTTTCTTTTACTCAGGCTGGGTACAGAGGCATGTTCACAGCTCACAGCAGCCTTGACCTCCTGCGCTCAGGTGATCCTTCTGTCTCAGTCTCCCAAGCAGCTGGGACTACAGGCTCAGATCACCACATTGGCAAATTTTTTGTAGAAGTGAGGTCTTGCTATGTTGCTCATGCTGGTCTCGAACTTCTGGGCTCAACCAATCCTCTCGACTTGGCCTCCCAAAAGTGCTGGGGTTACAGGTGTGAGCTACCATACCCAACCACTTATGGTTCTTCTTGTTTGTTTGTTTGTTTGAGTTGGAGTCTCACTCTGTCGCCCAGACTGGAGTGCAATGGCCGCTCCCGGCCACCGCAGCCTTGACCTGCTGGGCTTTGGCGATCCTTCTGCCTCAGCCTTCCAGGTAGCTGGAACTACAGGCGCGCGCTACCACGCCAGGCTGATTTTTTTTATTTATTGTAGAGATGAGGTCTTGCCAAGTTGCCCAGGCGGGTCTCGAACCTATGGGCTCAGGCAATCCCACCTCAGCCTCCCAAGGCGCGGGATTACAGGCTGAGCCACTGAACCCGACTCACTTATGGTTCTTACTTGCTTCTTCTCTGCCTTCTTTTACTAAAGTCTAATTATTTATTTATTTATTTTTTGAGTTGGAGTCTCACTCTGTTGCCCAGACTGGAGTGCAGTGGCACACTCCCAACCACCGCAGCCTCGACCTGCTGGGCTCCGGCGATCCTTCCGCCTCAGCCTTCCAAGTAGCCGAAACTACAGACGCACTACCACGCCCGGCTAATTTTTGATTTATTGTAGAGATGAGGTCTCACCAAGTTGCCCAGGTGGGTCTCAACCCGCAGGCTCAAGCAATCCACTCACCTCAGCCTCCCAAAGCGCGGGATTACAGACTGAGCCACCCAGCCCGGCTAGCCTCATTATTTTAAATGAGTTGAATTGTGTTGCTTACCTGATTTGCAATCTTGGCATTGTTTTGAATCTTAATTTTCCAATCATCTGCTTCCTCTGCTCTGATGTGATCTCTGGACCTGGCATAACATCTGCTTTCAAAAGCAGAGGTAAGGCAAAACGGCCAGGCAGCACTTTCCAGAAAATGTCTGCATTTGCACACACACACACACTCACACACAAGCACACAGACACATATCAGATTATTTGTGAGCAATATCGAATTTGTCATATTGACCCCTGAGGACAGGGTCTGTGTTAATTTCATCTTTTATCTCAAGTACTAGTTCACTGTCCAGCACATTGGAGAGGCCAAGTAAATATTGATCTGAACAGTTTTACTTAATTTTCTATTAAAGAAGTGCCTGCTATGCTCCAGGTAGTGGGGAGGAAGCAAAGATAAGCCACATTTAATCATTGTCTTCAAGGAGTTTGCATGTGATAGTGAGCGAAATGCAAACTGTAGTCAAGGATTGAAGAAAATGCTGCAGGAGAATGAGGGTGGTATGTGTTCAATCAGACAAAGGACAGGGGAAGGCTTCAAGGAAAAGGGCACATCTTTCCAAGTTGGGCTTTGGAGGATACATAGGAGTTGGAGACGAGATGGAAGGGGAGGGAGGAAAAAGAAACAAGCTAAACCTAGAGAGGATTCAGGAAAGTGCTAGGCCACAATTTCAAAAGTGTCCTATTGATTCTTGGCCTTTTGGCTAAGATCAAGTATAGTATCTGTTCTTATCGGTTTAAAAAGGATCCTAGGAGGAGGTGTGTGTATGTGTGTGTGTGTGTGTGTGTGTGTGCGCGCGCGCGCGCGCGTGTGTCTGATAAATTTGTGAAGATATATGGGAGAAAACCTTGGATGATTTGATTTCAGTAGATAGCAGGAAGGACCCAGCCACGATTGTGCTTTTGTATAGACTCTTTCAACAGTATGCAGAGTAAATTAGAGTAGAGAAATCAGTTATGAAGCTAATGTAAGCATTTAGGCTGGAGTAATGAAGGCATACAAAATGATCTGGCAGCTGGAAATGTATCCAAGAAAATGAATTTAAGAGCTAATGTAAGGATATAATTTTAAAAACACTTGTAGAGGATGAGAAGAAAGAGGAGCAATCAAAAGTGACGCTGATGTTTTACATCAGAGCAATAGGAGATGCCAATGACATTAACTGAAATAAGGAAAAGAGGAAAGTTTCAGGGGTTGAGAAAAACATGTTCAATTCTGGAAAGATGGTGCTTGAATCAGCAGGTAATGTCATCCTTGTCTAACTCCACTCTAAGCACCAGCTGACTCTGGCCTGCTGGGGAGCTGCTTGGCTGTGTGTAGGATATGGAAGGTGTGAGCAGGGCCTTGGGTTCCACCAGGGTTGGATGGAGAGAACAAACACAAAACCTTTTGATCTCTGGCTGGGACGAGAGCCTGCAGATTGCAGTGGAACACTCAGGTAGATGGACTGGGCAGCATGCGTCTTGGAGACGATTTAGCCTGTGGACATTTCTGGGTCACCCTCAACCACCTCCCAAGGAAGAACACCTTTCCCTCCCCCCCAAGAAAGTGGCCTTACAGGCTTCAGAAGCTGAGGGGAAGATGTGCAAGTGAATGCAGGGACCCTGCCCTGGAGGCTGGCAGAACCCTAGCCTTGTGGATTAGTTGGGGCTCTCTAGAAAAACAGAACCAAGAGGACATATGAGGGGGGACCCCAATAAAGCCTGGAATTCTCTTTTTGGAGGGTGGACCCCTTGAAATTTGTTTCTCCAGGTCAAATGGTCAACCAAAGTTTTTATCTGAAAGTTTTGAGAACTTCACTCAGTCTACCGACTCAAATGCTAACCTTTTCTGGAAACACCCTCACATACTCAGAAGTAATGTTTTACCAGCTACCTGAGCATCCCTTAACAAGTCAAACTGACACACACATCATGATTTGTGGGAAAAAAAATGTCCTGAGTTGTGGTAAACAAATGACTTGTTCTTCTACCATGATAAGGTACCTGCCCACAGTGCACTGAGTGTTTAGCAGTTTTTGACTAAAGATGGCATGAACCTCATGCCCCACCCTCACGATTCACCTGATGTCCCCCCCGGGTGACCTTTTTTGTTTCCCCAGATGAAAAAAGTCCTCAAAGGAAAACATTTTGCCAATGTGGAAGAGGTGAAACAAGAAATGGCAGAAGCACCAAAAGGCATCCAAATTGATGAGTTCAAAACTGTTTCGAGCACTGGGAAAAGTGTCTCAAAAGGTATGTTGCATCAGGTGGAGAGTGCTTTGAAGGTGATTGAAGTTTAAACATGTAAGAATAAATATACACTTTTAAAATAAATATAATCCATTTTTTTTGGTCTCCCTCATATATAGATGCAAAGGAGATTTTTTAATGGGAATTGATTTCCATGATCATGGAGCCTGAGAAGTCCCGAGATAGCTGGTAGTATAATTATACAGTCCAGAAAGCTGGTAGTATAATTCAGCCTAAGGTTGAAGGCTGAGAACTGGAGAAGAGAGGAAGGGTATGCTGAGGGCTGAGGGGGTGCTCTGCTGTAAATCCCGATATTTAAAGTCCCCAGAACCAGGAACGCCAATGTTGATGCTTACCCACATTGGTGAGGGCAGTTCTTCACTCAGTCTACCGACTCAAATGCTAACCTTTTCTGGAAACACCCTCACATACTCAGAAGTAATGTTTTACCAGCTACCTGAGCATCCCTTAACAAGTCAAACTGACACACAAAATTAACCATCACACTCCTTGATTGCAGGGGAGAATGGGGAGATAAGAATCTTTTTTCTAATGCCTAGACAGCAACCTGACAAATTGCCTGCTGGAAGTGGTCTGTGGAAGCAGATACTTCTCTTGAGGGCACCCCAAAGGGTGGACCTGAGGTTTGAGAATGAGTCATAAGTTGGCAAAGAAAACCAGGGGATCTAACAATGACAGAAAAAGCACAGTGTGTAGCTTCTGAATGAAGGAGAACTGCTGGTGGAGCCAGAAAACAACTTGGACAAAAACTAACAAGAGATGTTTAAAAATGTACAAGAGGTTTAAAAATGTACAAAATTGCTCAAATTCTTGGACTTAAAAACCTCAAATTTTTGGATGAAAAAAATCAATAAATGAACTAAAGGAGAAGATATTACCATTAAAGTCCGAAACAGTGTCCTGGAAAATTAGATGGGGCAGGAGTGGGGAAGGGGGACCCCACCTGAGAATAGAAATAAGAAAATAGAAAGAGTAAAATGGAAAAGATAAGTGATTTTGGAGGACACATATAGGGCACCCAAGATACAAATAATAGGAATTCCATAAGGAAAAATAGGAATCAGTGGAGAAGAGACAATAACTAAACAAATAATAGAAGACAGTTTCTGTGTTGAAGGAAGATTTAAGGCTGAGATTGAAAGGGCTCACTGAGTTCCAAGGATGCCTGTGAAGAAAAAACAAGCTATGCCTAACCTGATAATCTTCCTCAGTTCAAAGGACAGAAGGAAAATTGTATAGGTTCACAGAAAGAAAGAACAAACTGTTTTCAGAAAGAGTAAGAATCAAACTCGCAAGCATGCCTCTTGTCTAAAACACTGGAAGATAGAAGACAAATAATATTGAAGGAACACTGAGAGAAAAAGAAGACAATTCATGAATCCTACATTCAGCCAATGTACCTGCCCCTCACTTGTTTGGGCAAGAGAAGAATAATTGAGGATATAAAATAACAAAGAGAATGTATTATCTATATGCCATATCAGAATATTCAAGAAAACAACTAACAATAATTGAATGAGAAAAGATGATGAGTATATGTGTTCACGTATACAGGTATAAATGAATACTGACAGCATGATGGTGACATGTACTATAAGTGCTAAATAAAGATTCTTGAAAGGAGTAATACGATGATGTGAAATTTAGGATTTAGGCATGACATGGGGTGGGGGGTGCTCCAAGGGGGAAGTAAAAGCATTTTAATAAATAGTGACTTAATCAAATCAGTGTGGATCTTGTCTTGTTTGTCATTTTGTTCATCTTTTTTGGCATTTGATTTTGTTTTTATAAAATATTGCATTAAAATATTATTCATTTTTATTTCCGTGTTTTTTGACACCTTCTGAAATTTTGTGCCACATTTGTCTGTCTCTAATCCCAGCCCTGTTGGCAAGACGAGAAAACAAAAGAAGAGACGAGAAAACAGCATTCACAAAGCTAGGTAAGAAGAAAGTTTTACGAAGGACATCAAAAGAAGTAGCATAGGATAAGGTCTGAGCAGTGATTGGTTCGGTGCCAGGCAATAATAACAAGGACAGTAACCCAGGAGAGGTCAAGCAAGGTCTGAATGGGAGGTTAGTAAGTTGAGGCCATGGATACAGACAATGATTAAGAAAGGTATCGCCTTTATAAATGAGAAAGTCAACAGTTAACACTTCCAATAAGTTTTCCTATTTGAGGATGACATCATGAAAATTTCCTATGAAGAGAAATCACTTGGAGTTAGAGTATCAGCAAAAGCAAATAGCTCCCACTTATCTTTGGCTATTGAGGCAGCTCTAAGATGAAAATGGTCTTTAAAAAGAACTTTCTAGGAAGTCCATGCCTCCTGAGATGTCTCATAGCCAGAAAAACAACACAGGCTTTCAAAAATCATTGTTATCTCACTGTCACATAGGTAGCCGTGATTGTGGAAAATGATGTGTTCTCTTTTCTTGTACATTCTTCATTATACATGCGTCGTTCTGAAGGAATAAAAATAGGGAACTTAGACTCTTTTTTTTTAAGGCCTTCTTCAGACCAGACTCCATTTAGGACCTGCTCTTCCTCTATACACTTCGAGAAGGGTTGCCAAGGAAACCCGAAACAAAGACGACTTCGTGCACTCAAAGCAGAAAAATGCATCCAGCACCTCAAATCTTTATACATTAGTGAGGATTGACAGTCTCCTTCCTTTTTCTAACTGGAGTTTTAAGAACAGCCTTAAAGCGCTTCACATTCTTTTCTTTTTTTAATCTGGGCTACAGTCGATAGGGAGTTTTTCCTCTTATCTTCTGGCTACTTTTCAAGTGTTTTTGCCATTATTTCACAGTTTATGTGTTCAAAAGTAAACATTACAATAACAGCAACTCGTCATTTGAGAGAATGAAAGGCTTAAAGGCTTAAATAACAAATTAAGAAAATAAAGTTTTCATTCCATATTGACTCCTCCAGCACTACCTTTAAGAAATATTGCTATGCTTCTATGTTAATTTTGGAACTCCTGAGGCTAGAGTTGCTGTCACTGGAACAGCTCCTCTGCTGCTACTTCTCAGAATATACAACCGAATAACTTTGCAATCTTTTGTGTACAAATTGGCTACTTGTGGGACTTCACTGTCACAGCTGAAAAAAGGTCATTTTCAACATCGCAAACTGATACATTTGATTTAATCCACTAAGTTGTCTTTTGCATCATGCTCTTAGACAAGAAAAAATGTAATGTTTTAAGCAAGAATCTTAATGAGGCTCCTGCGACTCACCCAGGAGTCTGGGTGATAGTGGTCAGGTATAAACCAAACAGGTGTTTTATTTAAAAAAGAGAGACATAGAGAGTACCTGGGTGGCAATGACTTGTTGAATATTCAGGAGGAGGAATGAAGGCATACAGAGTAAGAGTGTCCATCTGGGGTATGGGAAGGATGATCACTGAAACAGGATTAAAATCTGTCTCTCTCTTTCTCTCCTATCTCTCTCTGTCTCTCTCTTTGTGTACGTATTTTCCAAAAAGCCAAGTTTAACTTTCCCTTTGATCATCTTATTCTGAAGGGCATTATTTTTCTGGCCGTGTCTTGCCCCAAGGAATTATTTTTGAGAACCCACACAGCCTCCCGGGAAGAGATGAATGTAATGTTGTGAGAAGCACAGGGACTCAATACCAGCCACCTGAGTTAGAAGGAGGCAGCCCAGAGAGGTAGCACTTCAGGAGGTGTGGCAGCTATCATGTGATAATCATATCCTTGGAGAATCACAGATCCAGAGCAGTACCTCTTGCCTCACAATGCCCTAGGGTGTGATTATCTTATGATAACCATCTTAAAGATGTCTTTTTTGCTCAATTAACACATACTTCCATGAAAATTAGCTATCAAGATGAGTTACAAAATACTTATATTTAACATGACAGGTTAAAATCGTGCAGATGTCTTCATCCAATTATTGCAATTTGCACTCTGGACAAGGAAAACTACTTGGATGAGTGATTCAACTTGCTAACATTTATAGGTTTTGTAATTGTATATGATTACAAGATTTCTTCATATTGAGCAAACTCTGTATTTTTACCGACAGAGCTGTCTTTTTGAAAGGCAGACCCCGGCAGGTTTATATGAGTGTCTTTATCTCCCATCAATTTGTTCTGTTTGGGCCTGCTTTTTTATATAACTTGCCCAGGGATCCCAATATGATTTCTCATCCGTTCTGTGGCATGCAATGAGAAGAAGCCAGGCTATTTGCTTTTGAGCATTTGCTACCAGAGAGTAAAACACACTTGTCATGAGTGCACGTGGGCTAGGGATATTTCTTGAGAATATATGGGGCAGCAAAATGAGGAAAGGTTTGTGTAGAAGTCAGTATTGATCTGAATTTCTCCTGATTCCTGGCAGAACGCTGTAATATCTCTATGGAATGTGTGTTCCTTAACTGAAAGTGAACAAATTCATTCAGATAATCTCTCACTTCCTTTCCAGCTTTAATATTCTATGCTTCTGAAGTAAAAATACATGTGACCTCCTGGTAGACAAAGATGCTAAATGGCTAGGCCCTTTCTAGAGCTGTGTTTTGAGGGCAGTGGTGTTTCAGCGGGAGCTGGGGGTAGTTGACAACGTCTGAAGATATTTTTGGAAGTCACAACTGAGGAGTTACTTCTGGCATTTAACGGGTCGAGGCCAGGGAAGCTGCTAAACATCCTACAGTGCACAGAACAACCCCCACCCCCATACACACACACGCAAGTTATCCAGTCCCAAACATCAAGTACTTAGATTGAGAAACCTTGGTTGAGGCAAGTTCCCTAACACCTCTAATCCTTAGTTTTCTTCTCCGTAAAATGAGGATGATAATCCTAACCTAATTGACTTTCTGTGAAGATCCCATGGAGCAATGTGTATAAAGCAGTTGACACTGCTTGGTGTGTCATAAAGACTCACTATGTCATCAATTATGAGCACTGTTATAATGAATAGTGCCAATAATATTTTTAAAATATATTTGCTATACATGTGGAAGAAAAATTCTTCCAAATCAATTTTTCAATGACTCTTTATCAAGGATGCTTAGAACTTGAGAGATTCATGGACCTCTAGAATAAATAAATATTACTGAAACAGACTAACACAGTGATTCTCACAATGTGGTCCATGAACCTACAGCATCAGCACCTTTTGGGAACATGTCAGAAATGCAAATTCTTGAGTTCCACTCCAGATCTATTGAATCAAAAATTCAAATGTTGGAACCCAGGAAACTGTTTTTTTAACAAGCCCTCCGGTTGATTCTGATGTGAGCTAAAGTTTGAGAACGACTGCTCTAAAAGATACCTTGAAAATACTTCCTCTAAGTGGGAACTGAGCCTCATCCTTTTAATCAGTCTAAACACCTGGCTGAGTGCCTTGTATGTGGTAGGTACTTGGTTACATGATTGAATGGGATGAAAAGCTAATTCACGACCCTGACCCAATCCTACATTTTTGACAATTGTTCCCACAGCTTGGCATTGACTGATGTTGACAGACACAACTGAGTTACACCCACAGGTCCTAATTTTGCTTTGTCTGCCTGTACCAGGTGTAAGGCAGCACGCCTGTCGGTTAAAGAGGCCACTTGTGCTTACAAGTTGAGACCTGCCAGCATAGCTCAAGTGATCCTACACCTTAGTTAGGGCGAAACAGAGGGAGAGGTTTCATTAGAAATAATTAAACTCAAATGAAACAAACCCAGGAGTTCAACACAACTACAGCGGTGGCAGTCACCTAATCATTTCTCTATTGATTTTATTAGGGGGATTTGGGAACTAATGGACAAGTGTTTGGGGAATGTTTGCATGTATGTTTGGATTAATGGTGCCAATGTCATTTTCTGAGTCTTCGGTATTCAGAACTGAATCACCATGAGAAAATACATCACACTATAGAAACGCGGGACCCAGAAGAAAATGTATTCACTGGAACTTAAAGTCATTTTCTACTATAGTTGCATAAGTCAGGAAGAGGGATTTATATAACGAATCATAGTAAGACTTGTTAAAACCCCAGTAGATCTGGGCTGACATGACTAGTGACAGATTTTAAAATTACAAACATGGAACCAGGCATGGTGGCTCATGCCTACAATCCCATCACTTTGGGAGGCCAAGATGGGAGGCTCACTGGAGCCTAAGAGTTTGAGACCAGCCTGGGCAACAGAGCAAGACCTCATTTCTACATAAATAAATAAATACATGAACAAATAAACCAAGCATGGTGGCATGTTCCAGTAGTCCCAGCTACTTGGGAGGCTCAGGAGGGAAGATTGTTTCAGCCCAGGAGTTCAAGGCCGTGGTGAGCCATGATTATGCCACTGCATTCCAGCCTGGGTGAGAGTGAGAACTCGACTCAAAAAAAAAAAAAAAAAAAAAATACCAACATTGAAAGTAAATATGAGGGAGTCTGCATATTTGGGGAATAGCTTTGAAAAGCATATTTTAAAAATTATTTGCCATATAAGAATATATTATTTACATTTTAAAATAAAGCTATAGACTGGAACACTCAGGAAGCCACCATTAAACTTAAGTTATAGGATATTGTCAAAATCATTGAGGCTGTCTGTAGATCACCTGTTCTTTGCAAACCCCTGGCTACTACCCACCATTCACCAAAGTAACTGCTATCCTGAAGGGTGCTTAAAACACACACACACACACACACACACACACACACACACACACACACACACATACGCACATATATCCATAGTTTACCTATTTTAAAGTTTGCTTATTTTTTAACTTCATATAAATGGTATCATATTATATGTATTCTTTAATCTGCTTTTTTCATTCAATGCTATCTACATAGTTGTAAATTGTCTGCTAAGTTATAGTCTACAGTATAACTATACTACAATTTATTTATTCTCCTGTCTAGTTTTGGGTTTACTTACTTAAAGATTTTTGGCCAGGTGAAGTAGCTCATGTCTGTAATCCCAACACTTTGGGAGACTGAAGCAGGAGGATTGTTTGAGTCCAGGAGTTCAAGACCCACCTGGGCAACATAGTGAGATCTTATTTCTACAAAATAAAAGATAAAAAAAATTAGCCATGTGTGGTGGTGCACACCTGTGGTCCCAGCTACTTGGATGGCTGAGGTGAGAGGATGACTTGAGTCCAGGAGTTAGAGGCTATGGTGAACTGTGATGGTGCTACTGTACTCCAGCCTGGGCAACAGAGTGAGACCTTGAGACTAGAAAAAAAAAATTTTTTTTTTGATGGCTGGTATCAATTGGAAAAACTCCTTTGCATGTGAATACACTCCATCCTCTTCATCTGGAAAACACAACAATTCAACTAGTTCTTTAAACTTTAGAGTCTGAAGCACCTTCTAGTTCTTGTTGTTTTGGTGATTCATGGTCTTTATATATGTTTATTTTATCTGCTACACTGTGAGTTCTTTGTTGGCATGAATATACCTGTTTTGTTTCTGTTTCTCTAGCACATACGATGGTGCTTGACCCATAACAGATGTATCAGTAAAATGCATGGTTGTAAGTGACCAAAAAATCAATCAAACCCGAACTATTTTCTTTAATGGCACATAACTTCAGATTCATATCATCACAGCATCTAGACCCTAAAAAAGAGACGGACTCTCTTTGTAGCTCCCACACAAGTTCTTGGATCCACTCTCATAAACCTGAATTGTTTCATTTGCTATTCCTGTGTCAATGATTGTGGTTCGAGGTCATGAAATGCTATAATTGCCTTAAGCCCAAGTCATATGTTCTATTCTTGGGGCTGTATCTAAGCTGCCTGTGCTAACAGTGAGAATGAAGTGTTTCTTTCAATGAAAAAATGGGGGACTCAAAAGATAATAAATACGTGTAAAAACAATACATGTGTACAGCAATAGATGATTGATAAATTCTAGATAAATTAAAAAGGTAAACACAGAAAAGTAAGTTTAAAAGTCACACAAAGGCCAGGCATAGTGGCTCACGTCTGTAATCGCAGCACTTTGAAAGGCTGAGGCAGGAGGATTTCTTGAGCCCAGGAGTTCTAGATCAGCCTGGGCAACATAGCAAGATCTCATTTCTACAAAAAATAAAAAATTAGTCTGGCTTGGGAGCGTGTGCCTACAGGCCACAGTAGTCACAGTTACTCGAGAGGTTAAGTAAGGGGGAAGGATTGCTTGAGCCAAGGAGGTCAAGGCTGTGGTGAGCAGTGATCGGACCACTGCACTCCAGTCTGTATGACAGAGTGAGATCCCAACTCAAAAAAAAAAGGAAAAAGAAAAAAAAATCACTCAAAAGTAATGGGGTTTGTGCAAAACTTTAATTTATAAGATGATCCAAGGGGCTCTTTAAAACGAAAGGTCTCTTTCTGATAGCAAAACGGAGAAAAGGGAAGGGAAAAAGACAAGAGTTATGGTAATTTCAGCACAAATTTTGGGGCTCTGGGCTGAGTGCTTCAGAGATGCTAGAGGTAATGGGACAATGAAGAAAAGTGGCCTGGGATGGCGTTGGTAGGCTCTGGAGTGAAGTCAGTAGGAAGACCAGGAATGAGATCAATTTTAGTGTCAGGAAGAAAGTTGAATATATGGAGGGAGGGAGATGGGGAGAACGTAGGGGCTACAAATACCAGTTTGAGGGTGTTACAGGAGATACTTCTGTAAATTAGTTTTCATAAGCTCAGAGTTTAAGCTTGGGACCAGGTTAATTCTTGCATTTAGGAAGAGTATTTATGCCTCCAAACTACAAAAAGTTATGAATAGCAAAACAACTTAGGGAAAACTATTTCTCTTTTTCTTAGTGCTATGGTACCTCAGTTAGGTGGGACCATTTCCACAGGAAATAAGATAGTAATAAAGAACTGATGTCTATCAAGCCTGGGTGACTCCGTCCATGATCTCGTCCACTTCTCATGCCATTGGCTCCTGCCTGTTTTCCAGTTGTTTGTGCTCCTTACACAATGGTATTTCCTAAGATTTCATTCTGGGAGTCATTACTTTTCCTTTCTTCCTCTTTCCCAGACGCCTCATCGATTCCCTTTTTCTTTAACAACTATCTCTATACAGATAGTTCTGGACTGTAATCTCCAGACACATAATTTTAAGTGCCAATAGGATGTCCTCCTTGAACCTTAAACTCATTGCCTTAAACTCATATTCTAAGGTAAGCTGCTTGTTGCCATTTGATGAGAGTTTTTTATCCTAACTTATCTATTAAGTTACATTACAATCTCCTAGATGTGAAACAGAGTCACCAGTAACCTTTAAAAAATTCTCACTGATATCTAAGTTACTTAATATTTATTATTTCTACAGCCACTACCCTGTCTTATTACTTCTGGTCTGCTTTCTATAATGACCTTTATTCGCATCTTGTCTATTCCGCCCTCCTTTGCACCAAGGCCAGATTTATCTTCCTAAGGGGCACCTCTAATTTAACCTCACACCCAGGTTGATAAGAACAAATCCAAAATTTTGTTGGCTCACTACTTCCTACATAATTTCAAATAAACTTCTCTAGTAGTCAGTGCTTTCTATAATAGACTATCAATTTATCATTGTAGTTTTATCTTTTATTACTTGCTTGTTTATACCCTCCCCTCCAGCCAGCTATTATTCTATACACATTGTCTTTTAACCGTTACCTTGCTCTACAAAAAATAATAATAGCTAACTCTTTTTTGCTGGACTTTCTGTGTTCCCATTAATAATCTAAGCACCTTGTGCATACTAATTTATTTAATTTTTACAACAATCCTAAGAGGGATGTGTTACTGCTGGCTCCATTTTACAATAAAGTCAAGTTGAGAGAGTTAAAATGACTTGCCCTGAATCGCACAGCTGATTGAAAGTCGAGCCAGAATTGTTCTTTTGCTTCTTCTCTTGTCACATTCGTAACCTTGCTTTGGTGCCCCTCAAAATCCTCATCATCCATCAGGGCCCATATAAGTGCTCCCTCTTCAAAGTTGCCTATTACGGTCTTCACAGACAGTGGTGATTTTCCCCCTGCTTTGAACAGCAGAGCAATTTTCTTTTTTATATTTCTTCCACTATATATACCATGCATGGCAATTTAGTTTCTCTCCATTCTTATTCCTTAACTAAATAAATAAGGCCCTGTTCTTGCTCTCAAGGATGTCACAGTCCTGTGTCTTAAAGCACCTAGCAAAGAGATGTCCAATATTTAATTAATGTTTATGGAAATTAATCAATGTTATTAAAACCAATAAAGGACTAATTTCCAAGCCTAGAAATCAAGTAAAATGTTCACAGCAGTTTTTTTTTTTTTTGAGTTGGAGTCTCACTGTGTTGCCCAGACTGGCGTGCAGTGGCCGCTCCCGGTCACCGCAGCCTTGACCTGCTGGGCTCTGGCGATCCTTCCGCCTCAGCCTTCCAAGTAGCTGGAACTACAGGCGTGCGCTACCACACCCGGCTAATTTTTTGATTTATTGTAGAGATGAGGTCTCACCAAGTTGCCCAGGCGGGTCT
>CAUYQG010083170.1:0-24717 GCA_963574415.1 Tarsius wallacei
ATGTAGGCCTTTATTGATACAAACTTCCCCCTAAGAACTGTTCTTCCATATCCCACAGGTTTTGATATGTTGTGTTTCCATTCTCATTTGTTTAAAAAATATTTAATTTTCTTCTTAATTTCTTCATGAACTTATTGGTCATTCAGGAGCATATTGTTAAATTTTCACTTATTTGTACAATTTTCAAGATTCTTCTATTATTGAGTTCTAGTTTTGTTCCATTGTGATCAAAAAAGATACTTGATTTGATTTTCACTTTAAAAAATTTGTTCAGACTTGTTTTTTGTTCTAATGTCTGATCTATCCTGGAGAATGTTCTATGTGCTCATGAGAAGAGTATGTATCCTGTAGCAGTTGAATGAAATGTTCTGTAAATGTCAGTTAGGTTCATTTGGTGTAGAGTGTAGTTTGATGTTACTTTGCTGATTTTCTGTCTAAATGATCTGTCCATTGCTGAAAGTGGGGTGGCGAAATCCCTTGCTATTACCATATTGCAGTCTATCTCTCTCTTTCAATCAACTAATGTTTACTTTATATATTGTGTTCTCTGATGTGGGGTGCATATATATTTATTGTTGTTATTTCCTCTTGCTGCATTGACCCCTTTTTCATTATATAATGACCGTCTTTGTTTCTTTTTACAGTTTTGACATAATGTCTACTGTATCTGATATAAGGATAACTACTCCCATTCTTTTTTGGTGTCCATTTGCATGGAACAATTTTTTCCATCCCTTCACTTTCAGTTTGCATGTCTTTTTTTTTTTTTTTTTTTTGAGTTGGAATCTCACTCTGTTGCTCAGGCTGGAGTACAGTGGCACACTCATGGCCACCATAGCCTTGACTTGCTGGGCTCAGGTAATCCTTCCACTTCTGCCTTCCAAGTAGCTGGAACCACAGACATGCGCCACCACGCCCAGCTAATTTTTTGAATTATTGTAGAGACGAGGTCTCACCATGTTGCCCAGGCTGGTCTCAAACCTGTGGGCTGAGGCAATCCTCTTGCCTTGGCCTCCCAAAGTACTGGGATTACAGGCATGAGCCACCATACCCAGCCCATGTGTGTCTTTATAGGTGAAGTGAGTTTCTTGTAGGGAGCATGCAGTTGGTCTTGTTTATTTATCCATTCAGCCTCTTTATGTCTTTTAATTGGAGAATATAGTCCATTTACATTTTATATTATTGTTGGTAAGGACTTATTACTGCCATTTTGTTACTTGTTCTGTGGTTGTTTTGTAACTCCTCTCTTCTCTTCTTTATTATTGCCTTCCTTTGTGGTTTAGTGGTTTTCTTTGATAGTGTGTTTTAATTTCTTGCTTTTTATTTTTAGTATATCTATTTTGATAAGGTATTTTCTTTGTGGTTACTGAGAAGCTTATAAACAATGTCTTATACATATAAAAAGCTACTTTAAACTTATGACAACTTTACATTCATCACAAAGAAAGCAACTAAATAATTGTACGTTTTAACTCTATCCTCCCTACATTTTGACTTTTTGTTGTCTCTATTTATAACGTAAACATTTAAAAAATTTATTTTATTTTTCATTTCTATTTTTAGATATGGGGGTCTTACTCTGTTGCCCAGGCTGGAGTGCAGTGATGCAACCATAGTTCACTGAAGTCTTGAACTTCTGGGCTCACATAATCCTCCCATCTCAGCCTTCCAAGTAGCTAGTACTATAGGTGCATGCCATTATGCCTGTATAATTTTAAAAATTTAATTTTGGGCCCAGGCGCGGTGGCTCACACCTATAATCCCAGCACTTTGGGAGGCTGAGGTGAGAGGATTGCCTGAGCCCACGGGTTCGAGACCAGCCTGGGCAACCTGGTGAGACTTCAGCTCCACAATAAATATTAAAAAAATTAGCAGGAGTGGTGGTATGCACCTACTCAAGAGGCTGAGGCAGGATCACTTGAGCCCAGGAGTTTGGGGCTGCAGTGAGCTATGATCATGCCTATGAATAGCCACTGCACTCCAGCCTGAGCAACAGAGTGAGACCCTGTCTCAAAAAATAAAATAAAATAAAATAAAGAAATAAGACCACAAGTCTAGCCTATATTCAAGCAGGCAGAAAAACAGTTGCCACTGCTGTTGTCAGGTAACAACATCACTTCATAAGGGGAATGCACACACGGATGAGGGAATTTGTATTCCTGCTTTGCCATCGTCCACCGAGCAATACAAAATATTTGTTATAAAAAAGGACACTGGCCGGGCGCGGTGACTCAGCCTGTCATCCCAGCACTTTGGGAGGCTGAGGCGAGAGGATTGCCTGAGCCCGGGTGTTCGAGACCAGCCTGGGCAACCTGGTGAGACCTCGTCTCTACAATAAATCACAAAAAACTAGCCAGGCATTGTGGCGTGCGTCTTTAGTTCCAGCTACTTGGAAGGCTGAGGTGGAAGGCTCACCTAAGCCCAGCAAGCCGAGACTGCGGTAGACATGAGCATGCCACTGCACTCCAGCCTGGGCAACAAAGAATGAGACCCCAACTCAAAAAAAGGGGGGGGGGACATTAGACCTAATAGGATTGAGACCTTCTGCCATAGATGATATTTTCTCCAGTTCATTCCCCATTTATCTCAAAGGGTACACATCCTTCCTCAATTCCTCAGGCAAACTAATAAGAAAGATTCCTCTGTGTACCCAGTCACCTCCACAGATGTATGGCAATGATCTGTTCTCCAATCTGTTAGTAACAGGACTACATTTGTCCCCAGCAGTGAAAGGTTTCATTGAGTACGTTGTAAATTGTCAAAAGGAAACAAGGTGAAATGGGGATTCAGTCATTACCTTCTCTTTTGCTTTTTTTGGTGATTTGTTTGTTTGTTTACAGGAATAGACAAACCAGAACAATAATAGCTTACAGCAAATGTTTAGGTAAAGGGGCTTCCTGTGGTCTGAATGTCGTGTCTCCCCTAAATTCATATGCTGAAACCTAATGTGATGGAATGAGGAGATGGGGCCTTTGGGAGAGTAACCAAGTCACGAGGGTAAAGCCCTCCCAAATGGGGTTGTTACCTCTAAGAAGGAGACCGAGGGAGCTTGCTTGCTCCTTGTGCCGCGTGAGAATGAAGCTAAAAGTTGCCACCTGTGAAGCAGAGAGCCCTCCCCAGACACCGAATCTGTTGGCTCTTTGATCTCAGACTTTCCAGCCTCCGGAACTGTGAGCCATGAGTTTCTGTTGGTTAAAGATTCCCCAGTCTCTGGTGTTTCTGTTACCACAGCTCCAACAGACTGAGACAAATCTTCATTATTAGATGGCATTAAAAAGTAAATGGAGAGGCCAGGCGCAATGGCGCATGCCTGTCATCCCAGCACTTTGGGAGGCCAAGACTAAAGGATTGCCTGAGTTCAGGAGTTTGAGACCTGACGGGCAACATAGTGAGACTTCATCTCTACAAATAATAATAATAGTTACAACAATAATAATAGTAATGATAATTGGGTAACTGACAAATTCATTAGAAAAGACACATTGCACAGAGTGATACCCAGATTTAACCCCGATAGCCAACCAGTGGTATCTCCACATCATCCTTCCTGCAGCAGAGATGCCAAGAGACGGGCGCCCAGGAGACCAAAGAGTCTGGTCAACAAACACAACGCATGACCCAAGTGACAGGATCAACCCATTTGGCTGGAAAAGTTTTAGACAGTGTGTGCTGTGCTTTGAACAACTGGAGAACTTTGAACTTCTCCACAAGGACAAACTGTCCAGCTCTGGGTTTTCCTAGCCTGGCCTTTTCTTTTCGTCACAGCTGTAGGTTACAGTATACACAGCAATAGTAGGTACAGATCACAAAGCCAACAGACATTTCTTCTCAGAGGGCAGCAGAGTCATGGTGTTTCTCATTATGGCCAGCAAGGGAGGGCCTGGGACATGCCTAGGGTATTTCCAGTATTTCCCTTTCATTCAAGGGAGCTCCTCCCCAGCTACGCTAATGTCAACAGTCATTTCTGTTCACATTCCCTTTTTAGTAGAAACTGGTTTTGGAATGCAGCGGCCTCCCAGTAGGTCCTAGAGAGGCAAAATGACTCTTCAAACACAGGGAACCTACAAAATATTGAACAACGGCAAGTTCATGATCCGGCGTAACCTCGATGTTCCTGACAACACCTGCTGGCCAAGCAAACTTGCCAACCAACCAGGCGTCCACAGAAATCCCTCCTCGGCACTGCGGAGAGGTGCAAGAAATAGCCATCCCACTTTGGCTGAACTGGGACACCATCTCTTCTAAGAGATAAGTCTTATCTCTATCAGAAATCCTTATTTCTATCAGGCAACAGACAACAAATACACCTCCTGGCCAGATTTCATGTAAAAGGTGGTGTTTGTGTGACATTTTGTCTCCTATGGCCTATTAAAAGCTGAGACAGTGGCAGCATGCAATTGTTTAAAAAGGAGTAGGGAGCCCTCCTCATAGATAACATCTTCCAAACCTTTGGACCTTCCACTGAAGCTACGAGGGAGAAACACAAAACACCTGGAATTATCTTTTTTAGAGAGCAGGCTCCTTCTAGTACAGGCTTCCCCTACTAGGTAAGTGTTCTAGGAACCCATCAGTATCTGTAGCCCAGCTAGTGTTGTGAGAGGCTGCATTTGGCTTCAGTGAGTTTTCTTTTTGGAGATTCTTTCAACGCATTTGCCCGTTTCATGATGGGCAATTTATAACACACCAGTCCACACTGCGCTGTTTTTGACTCCAAACGGCATGACCCCCCAAGCCCCACCTTCCCTATTCACCTGATCTCACCTGGAGTGACTGCCCACCCCTCCGACCCCCCTGTGAGAAAAGTCCTCAAAGGGAAACATTCTGCCGGTGTGGAAGAGGTGAAACCAAAAAAGGGCAGAAGCACTAAAAGGCATCGAAATCGATGAGTTCAAAAACTGTCTCGAGCAGTGGAAAAAGTGTCTTGATAGGTATATTGCGTCTATCAGAGAGTACTTTGAAGGTGACTGGAGCTAAACATGTAAGAAAAAATACACAATTTCTTATAAATAAATTTGGGGATTTGGGGGACCCCTTTGTATACTGGGGAATAATCAGGTTTCCCGTCGTCTTCCCAGAGAGTTAAGAACTGTGTTATGAAATCTGAGCTTCCCACTCTGACCCTTTCTTAGGTCAGAGTGCTCATTCCCCAGCTGTGAAGAACATCAGAGGCTCCCAGCTGCCTCCTTCTCCAGAGGGTTTTGTCATGCTCTTCCCCAAAGGCCATCCAAAGACTGACCAGCACTGGGGTATAAAAGTTCTTGCCCTGGCCGTTGCCTTGCTAGACTCTGGTGTGGCCATGTGCTGTCTGAGCTATGACTGTTGCCATGCTTCCTAGCTTTGGTCCCCTTCCCCACTTTGGGGAGGTGAATCTTCTCTTTCGCTTCTCTTTCTCGCTCTCATTTATTTTTAAATAAACTATATTTTAAAATCTAAAAAAAAAATGAAAAAGTTCTTGCCCTATACTGTGCACGGTGACTCACACTTCTGATCCCAGTCCTTAGTGTGGCCAAGAAGAGAAGATTGCTTGAGCCCAGGAATTCAAGACTAGCTTGGGCGACATATTGAGAACTTGTCTCTACAAAACTAAAAAAAAATTAACTGGGCATGATGGCAGGAGATAGATAGTCCTAGATACTCAGGAGGCAGAGGTGGAAGGATTGCCTGAGCCCAGGAGGTCAAAGCTGCAGTGAGCCGTGATCATGCCACTGCACTCCAGCCTGGACAACAGCATAAGACTCAGACGCAGAACAAAATGTCCTCACCTTTGCCTCCAGGGGAGAGCAACTTGGGTGCAGCTCATGCTCCAGGGCCTCCATGGGATTGGGTTCAAGGTGAACTGCAGCTGAGATCCCATCCCTGCTGAGCTACACCACCACCACCACCCCCCTCCAGCCCTTCCCCAGCCAAGTCTACTGACATCATTCCCTTTATCAAAGAGCAAAAGGCTCAGGAAGTCTAGGGCAATCCCTACCTAAAACTGAGGCTACACACTCAGCCAGCTGTGAACTGCACTTCCTTCCCAGCCTTCAAGAGCTCCTAAGCACACATTGCCTAGTTTCTTAGGGATCTGAAAGTTCCTGTTTTGGGGGGTGGAAGGAGCCCAGTTTTTCCTGGGCTCACACGTCAAAATGTCTGTCTCTAACACTTACTACAGAGTGTCTTATTAAGTAACTATTTGTCTAACACATGGGGGGCGGTAAATAAATCAGTACATTTAAAAACACTGATCAGTCAGAACAGTTGAACACACAGAGCTCAAAATAAATACAAGCTTTTAAGGAAGAGCAGCTTTTAGGTGCTAAACACTGTATGACTGGAGTGGATTGTGACAGGCAAACCAGAAGAAGAGGTGAGGAGGATTCACGTGGTGACAGGTTGGAGTTGGAGACATCAGCACGAATTTGAACTTATTTTAATATAGAAACAGATGACCACAAATAGAAATAGTTATAGATATGTGTGTATAGACAAGCTCCTCTACACACATGCATGTCCTTGCTGCAACAGGTGAGTGGGTCTAGAAGCAATGACATCCAGTAGCGATAAACACACCTTGTGCTCAGATATTGGTTTCTAATACCCTTCTCCAATAAGAGGAATCAGGGCCCCTTGGAGAAATGGCTTACTCAAGGACTGGGGCAGAAAATATGCAAGAAGTCTGGAGTATCCTGTAGTGCCAGAAAGTAAAAAAGTGCTTTAAAAAAAAAGCTGGGTGTGGTGGCTCACACCTGTAATGCCAGTACTTTGGGAGGCAAAGGCAAGAGAATCACTTGAGACCAGGAGTTCAAGACCAACCTGAGCAACATACCAAGACCTTGTCTCTACAAATAAATAAATAAATAAAAATAGAAAGTTACCTAGGCATACTGATGTGTGACTGTAGACCCAGCTATTTGGGAGGCTGAGGTGGGAAGATTGCTTAAACCCAGGAGTTTGAGGCTGGAGTGAGCTATGATCACATCACTGTACTCCACCCTGGGCAAAAGAGCAAGACTCTGTCCCCTAAAACAAAACAAAACAAAATAACCCACCACCACCAACAACAACAAAATCCACAATGACAGGTATGTCAATGGGACAGGGGAGCCAAGTTCCCAACGGCCAAAGCCGGAATATTTTGAGCAACAAAATAAATCATGATTATAAATGAATGACTGAGCAAATAAATGAGGACAGAAGAGAAGAATCTCCTTTGCAGAATGGTTCCAAATACTCGAAGTAGATACTCCGCCCTACATAACCCATTTCTCCAAGGATCCCTGGTTCCTCATACTGGAGAAGGGTATAAGAAACCAATATCTGACCACAAGGTGTGCTTATTGCTACTGGTATGTCTTTGTTTCTAGATACACTCAGCTGTCAAAGCAAGGATATATGTATGTATGCAGAGGAACTTGTGCTTACACACATATCTATAATTGTTTCTATGTGCGGCCATCTGTATCTATGTTAACCCAACTCCCTGATTCTCAAGTGAGAGCTGAGTACACAGCGACTTCCTTCCAAAGAGGATACCGTGGGAAGGGGAGCAACAAGTAGCTTCACAGAGGACAAACCTGACAAACCCTGTATCAGCTGGGTGATGGAGTTCAGCATCCATATAATAAGGCATGTTGATGGCGTGTGCCCTTGGATGGGTGTGGTAAGATGGCAATTTACCTCTTTATTCTTCCTCCCATATAATCATGAGAAAAACATCAGACGAATCCCAACTGTGGGACATTCCACAAAATACCTGCCCAGGACACCTCAAAACTGTCAAGGTCGTCAGAAACAAGGAACGTCGAGAAATTGATCAAAGCCAAGAGAAGCTAATGGAGACATGATCACTAAATGTCACATGGTATCCTGGGACATAAAGAAGACATTAGAAAAGAACTCTAAAAATATGAAGGAAGTGTGGACTTGAGTTGAGAAGTATGCATTCCTATTGGTGCATTAATTGTGACAAGTGCACCATACTTTTGTAAGATGGGAATCTTAGGAGAAGCTGGGTATGGGTATATGGGAACTCTCTGTGCTATTTTTGAAATTTTTCTGTAAATCTAAAACTATTCTAAAATGCAAGTTTCATTTTTAAAGAAATCTGTGGGAGATGTTGAAAAGAAATATAAGTGCTAGGGAAAATATGACATTTTGAAAATTAGAAAGATGCATATATATATTTATAAAATTATTGACATTAGGATCCATTCATTAAAGCATTAGATTTCATTTTATGATGCAACATTTCTTTTTAAAGGTCAATGCCATCGTATGTCAAAAATTACATATTGAATCTAATAATGAAATTTTCCAATAACATGAAAATGTTGCAAGAGAAGCAGAGTTTTCCATTCAAAAAAAAATGTTAGGAAGTAAAAAAAAAAAAAAGTAATTTGAGTCTATCAGTATGGAGGACCTGAGAAGAGATTGGACACACCATTCTAGTTCCCCAGGGCCATTAAAAGGGGTAGATGGAAATATCAGTGATTCTTTTTTTTTTTTCATTCAAAATCTTTTTTGGAAACCTTTTCTGAGCTTAGTAGTGAGTTAGGTTTCAAGGATTCAGAGATAAATAAAACCAGTCCCAGCCCTTAGGGCACTCAGGGAAGCCAAGAGACACAGCAGCAATCACATTCCAGTGAAGAGAGTGCCAGGTGGATCAGTGATTCTTACAGCTCTAAGAATGTGTGTATGAAAAGGGGAGGAGAAGCAATAACAACCACTGGGGAAAAGAGACTTTACTCAGCAAATGGTTCCGGGAAAACTGACTGACGACATGCAGAAGAATGAAACAGGACCCCTATCCATCGCCATGTACAAAAATCAACTCTAAATAGATCAAAGCCCTAAACGTAAAACCTCAAACTATTAGACTCATAGAAGAAAATGTAGGAGACACACTCATGCACATAGGAGCTGGCAACCAACCAAGTCATGATCAAATCCCCAAAAGCGAATGACATAATAGCTACAAAAGACATGCGGGACCTCATCAAACTAAAAAGCTTCTGAACAGCAAAAGAAACCATCAAGAGAGTGGGGAGACCACCCACAGTATGGAAAAAAATATTCTCTAAATGTGTTCTGACAAGGACCTAACATCCAGGATCTATAAGGAACTCAAACAAGCCGAAAGGAAAAAACAAACAATCCTATTAAAAAGTGGGCAAAAGACATGAATAGACACTTCAAAAGAAGACATACAAGCAGCCAACAGACACATAAAAAATGCTCAGCCTCACTAATCATCAGAGAAATGCAAATTAAAACCACGTTGAGATACCACCTAACTCCAGTAAAGATGGCCATCATTAATAAATCAAAAAACAGCAGATGCTGGCGTGGGTGTGGAGGAAAGGCAACGCTTCTACACTGTTGATGGGAGCGCAAATTAGTCCAGCCTCTATGGAAAACAGTGTGGCGAGTTTTTTAAAAACTAGAAATTGACCTTCCATACGATCCAGCAATCCCCCTTCTGGGGATATACCCAGAAGAACTTCAATTGTTCCACAGAAAAGATATCTGCACATGCATGTTTATTGCCATGCTATTCACAATAGCAAATACAGGGAACCAACCCTGTTGCCCACTGAAAGTGGACTAGGTAAAGCAAATGTGGTACATATACACGATGGAGTATTACGTAGCCATAAAGAAAGACAAAATGTTAGAATTTGCAGCAAACTGGACGGATTTAGAATCCACCTTGCTTAGTGATCTATCACAGAAACAAAGAACTGCATACCACATGTTCTCATGTTCTCACTCATAAGTGGGTCTTGAACATTTATCACAATGCTACAAGGGAGAGATGGGCAGTTGCAAGACACCGCCAGGGGAGGGAGGGAGGGGGCAGGGCACGTGGCATCACAAAGGGTATCTGATCTTAGACCAGGGAACTAAGGACCAGTTGGAGGCCCAGACTTCACCTACAGGCAGACGACTCATGAACCTACTCCTGACTTGTATCTCATCCTGACCACACTTCAGTAGGAAAATAAAGAGGGAAACAAGTTAAAAATAAAAAACTACCCCCAAAAAGAAAGAAAATTGGAGGAGAGAAAAACGCTCTAGTGTTGCAAGAGAAACAGAGCTGTCTGTTCAAAAAAAACGTTAGGAAGTGGAAAAAAAGTAATTTGAGTCCAGCGGTGTGGAGGACCCCACCTGGGCAAAACGTTGGTGAAGAGCTCAGCAAATGTGGTGGATGATCCATTCCCTAGGTGTTTCTCAGAGACAGACAAATGCTGAATACTAGCCCAGAGGAACTAGTTACCACCGTCAATCACATACCACCATCCTAGGAGAGATCAGATGACCAAACCAGGGAGGGAGCAAGACAACAAGGACATGACATCCAGCATTTGGGGGAACCAGGGTCTCGTCAACCTGAAGAGCCCGAGCAGTGGGACCGTCCTGCCTGCATGCCTGGAAATCTGGAGTCTCTAGGGAAGGCCTGAGGAAACCACAGAGGTCCTCTCAGGGCTGCACCATTGCATACTGCATTTCATATATTTTCTGAATATGTGAGGCACTTGTGATTTTAATTAATGAAACATTCATATCTGAGGGGGAAAAAACCTAAATGACTGCCTACAAACATGTGCATATGTAAAGGCACTAAAAAGAAATGTTTTAAAAATTATTAGGGTGAGCCAATCCTGCTTAAATTTTTAGTTACTAAAGCAAGTTTAATTTAAATTTTATTATTTTTATACCACATATATTCCATCTGGAAAGGAAAGGTAACATCAGTGCCAGCAAAACTCTGAACCTCGTTTCACTGTTGACTCCCTGCCTCTAACACTCACCACATCCACAAAATTCCCCTGTGCCCCAAACCAGCGTTTCTCAACCATGGCACCATGGGCTCTAGGGGCTGCCTTGTGTACTGCAGGACGTTTATTAGCGTCCCTGGCCTCTACTCACTAGATGTAAGCAGCAACCTGTCCCCAAGTGGTGACAACCAAAAAGATCTCCAGACATTGCTAAATATCCTTTGGGTGCCCAGTTGAGACCAGGAGCCTGAAAACTGCAACCACATGAATCTTGCCCACTGTCTGCTTTTGCAAATAAAGTTTTATTAGAACACAGACATTCCTGTTCACTTTTGTGTTGTCCACAGTCCCTTCAACACCAGAGTGGCAAAATCAAGTCGTTGTAGCAGAAACAATATAGTCCATGAAGTCTAAAATATGTACCATCTAGCCCTTTGCAGAAAAAGTTTGCCACCTCTGCATTAGTTTCTACTTCATAAAGATTATTGCGATACCACCTAACCCCAGTAAGAATGGCCATCATTAATAAAACAAACAACAACAGATGCTAGCAAGGATGTAGACAAAAAGGAATGCTTCTACACTGCTGGTGGGAATGCAGATGAGTTCAACCTCTATGGAAAATAGTGTGGTAACTTCTAAAAGAATTAGAAATTGACCTTCCATATGACCCAGCCATCACCGTACTGGGAATATACCCGGATGAACTCAAATCATTCTACTAAAAGATACCTGCACACGCATGTTTATTGCAGCACTATTGACAATAGTAAAAACATGGAACAAAGCATGCTACCCATCGAAACCGGACTGGATAAAAAAAAACGTGATACATATACATGATGGAATATTATGCAACTATAAATAAGGACAAACATATGGACTTCACAACAACTTGGATGAATTTAGAGTCTATAATACTCAGTAATCTATCACAGAAACTCATAAGCGAACCCTGAACATTTACCATAATACTATAAAAAAGAGATTGGCAGTAGCGGGATACTGCCGGGATGAGGGTGGGCACAGAACATCAACAAGGGACCTGGTGTCAAACCAGGCAAAGTGGGGACCAGAGGAAGTCCCAAACTTTACCCGTACAATGTCCACTGGTGTACCTAATCCTGAATTGCATCCCACATCTTTGAAATAGAATATATTTTTTAAAATAGAGCCAAAGATCAAGGCTCTTCTGACTGTTTCTTGGATATTCTCATAACCAGTCAATCACTTTGTTATTCATCAGATATTTATCAAGTGTCTCTTTTGTGTGAGATTGTAGTGCCATGGTTGCTAGGAGTTGTAGGGTCGTGGTTTTCAAACTGTGTATCAGAACACATCTGGGGGTTAGTTAAATAATTTAGTGAGTCATGACCAACTTTTAAAAAATGAAACAATAGACACCTCTTCCAAACCCTTATTTGCCTGTGTTCATGCCCACTGTTACTACCCCGGCCCATCCAGATGTCTGTAAAACTCCCTCGGGGTATTTTTGCCTTTAGTACCACTACAAACAATTGATGTTTCATAGAGCATCTAAGGTGACATATTCTGAAAACATATGTCTTACTGTGCCACTTCTCCGTTGATTGCTTGTTGATGGCCCCTCTTGTGCTTGGGATGATGAGAGGCTTCTTTGAGTGGCCTGTGAAATTCAGGTGCGCTCCAAGGCTTGGTCCCACCTCTAGGAGGTGTTCGTGCTGTGTTTCTCTCTGTTCTCAACACGGGGAATACAACAAAACTCAGCTCAGACCTCCAGACACTACCATCCCTGTGGAAATGTCTGCCTGGGTTTATCCTCTGCATCATAAAGCACGGCGTCTCACCTGTGGCAGGTGCCCACCAGATGTCAGAACCATGCCGCTTCCCCTGTGTTGTTGGTGTCATGCATATTTAATTCATGCGCTAACTACTCTACTCAACTGCACCTTTAACGACAGAAGCACTCTTTTTTTTTTTTTTTTTTTTTTTGAGTTGGCGTCTCACTCCGTCGCCCAGACTGGAGTGCAGTGGCCGCTCCCGGCCACCGCAGCCTCGACCTGCTGGGCTCCGGCGATCCTTCCGCCTCAGCCTTCCGAGTAGCCGGAACTTCAGGCGTACGCTACCACGCCCGGCTAATTTTTTTTTGATTTATTGTAGAGATGAGGTTTCGCCTGCCCAGGCGGGTCTCGAACCTGCGGGCTCAGGCAATCCACTCACCTCAGCCTCCCAAGGTGCGGGATTACAGGCTGAGCCACCGAGCCCGGCTAGCACTCTTAATTTTAATGTTTGCCAAATAATCCCCGTGGGAGAAATTTTCCAATTTTTTGACAATGACCTAAAATAAGAAATAAATAGACTATCCATTGTAATCTAGAACACACATTAATGCACGCACGTACATATCAGAGACATACATTTCATGATAGAATATTTTTGTCTTTACTAGTCATGTTTTCTATTTCTTTTTTAAAATCTTGGTTCCAACTCTCTAAATTACTTTCATTAACCCATGAACGTGTTCTGATATATAGTCTGACAACCACAGCCCACACAAAAGAGATACTTGATAAATATTTGATGAATAATTAAGTGATTGGCTGGTCATGAGAATGCCTAAGAAAGAGTCGGAAGGGTCTTGATCTTTGGTTCTGAGTCTTTGGATCTTTCCAGTTTGTTATAATAGATTTGGTGGCAAATTACATGGTTTATCTGCACAAATACTGAGTCCTGCAAAGGACTCCCGGGAGAAAGGGAATTGATGCAAAGGGGCCATTGTTGGTGTGTTTACCCAAGTGCTCGGGTTTCCAGGCAAATCCTACAGATTGACAACTTTAAGAGAGCCAAGCATGCCTGAAGACTAGCTCAAAGTAATACTTCCAGAAAACAACCACCAAGAAAGGCTACAAATGAACAAAATGGGAATACAGGAATGAAAGCAGAAAAAAAATAATTAATATTTATTAAACAAGAAAGAAGGGCAACCTAGGGGCACTGTGCCTTTGTTACCACTGAGTGCCATGGTCAGAGGGCTTGGGTGGGTGCAGATACCGACCACCATGTGTCCTGCCACCCTCGACTGACCACCACACCAGCATCCAGGCTGCATCAGCATCTGTGTCCCGCCTTGCTGACAAGCCCACCCCAAGTATCCCCAGTCTGCCCTCCTTGGTCCCATCAGCCGCCAAGACTTGACTTCCCAAATAATTAACCAATGTTCCCAAATGAAGCCAACTTAGCCTTGAACTCATTCGTAGTTACCTTTTACTGAAAAGGGGTCTGTAAACATGAATGGGAGAAACAGTTCTAACTTTATTTTTAATACTCTCTAACAGACCTTCAGAACATTTACTTCAGTCATGAACTTGGGCTGGAAACGTCATCAGTATCTTCAGTTCCTGTGACTTTGTCATCAGCAGAAATCACAAACGTTTTCTCATCATGTTAAAGTGGCTGCAGGTATCTTACATATGTCTTTATAAAAATTTAATAAATCTTAAAAATACATATGCTAAAACATTTAAAAATAAAGAAGCAAAAACTCTGGCCCAAGACCATGAGACTAAAAGACAAAGTTCCTATTATGCAGAGCCAAGACTGTCAGAGTTCAAAGTCTACACCCTTCCCGTCATCCTGCGCCATGATGCTATCTTGCCGGCCTCCCTCTTGGTGACAGCCCTGAATCTCCTTACAGAGGATAGCCACTCATTCTGATTGCTCTCAAAAGTGAAGACTTTGGGGTGAGCCTGCTCTTCCAAGCCCTGTGCTCGCTGCTCCAAGTCTTTTATGAAAACTTGTTGTTACCTACTCAACGCTGCCAGTTAGCTTCACTTGTGTCTTCTTGGAGTCCTGGGTCATCAGATTATATCTTTTCCTGGTTTTAAAATCAAGAACTTTCTATATCATTTTGTTCTTGCAATTGCAAAGAAAGATAAAAAGTCTGCCGCTGGTATTTGCTCTCCAATGAAAAAACGGAATGCAGGAAGAGAGAGTGATTGAACTGGACCAGCTCTGCAAATGTTTGCTTTCAATGTCTCTCTTGCTTCCCAAATTTTTATTTCTAAACTTCACCATTATTGGCAGATCCCAAAACGTGCCATGGGCCATGGCAGGACAGGGTTTCAACAGTCATTGAAACTCCCATGATTGCACCAGGGTATACGAGGGAGACCCCAGAAAACCCCAGAATTTATTTATTGAAAAAAGTGTGTATTTATTCTTACATGTTTAAACTTTGGTCACCTTCAAAGTGCTCTCCGTTGGATGCAATACACCTTTGGAGACACTTTTTCCACTGCTCAAAATCATTCTGGAACTTGTCAATTTTGATGCCTTTTAGTGCTTCTGCCATTTTTTGTTTCACTTCTTCCACATTGGCAAAATGTTTCCATCTGAGGACTTTTCCCATCCAGAGGAACAAAAAACAAGTCACTCAGATGAGATCAGGTGAATAGGGAAGGTGGGGTGCGGGGGTCATGCGGTTTTTGGTAAAAACTGCTTAACACTGAGTGTTGGTGTGGGCAGGTGCACTCGTAAATTACCCATCATGAAATGGTCAAACCTGTTGAAAGAATCTCCAAAAAGAATTTCACTGAAGCTGAACACAGCCTCTCATAACAATGCTAGGTGGTGCACTGATGCGGATGGGTTCCTAGAACACTCACCTAGAGAAGGAAGCATATACTACGAGGGGGCCCATCTTCAAAAAGATAATTCCAGTTCTTCATACACAGATGAGGAACTAAAGTCGTCTGTCCTCAGGAAGTGTGCAGCCTGTCCTGAAACCCAGATACACACACGACAACACAGACACGAATAAAGCACTATGGAGAGTGCCAGGTAAAATAACTGCTAGTGGGTGGCATTTCCATTGTGGATGAAGTGAGTTGTTTACCATAAGATGCGAGTAGGTGTCTTGTGGAAAAAGGACTATGTGGTCACATGGGATGAGAAAATACTGGGTTCCACACATGCAGATGGCATTGTTGTAATGCACTGTAGTGCACAAAGCGTCTCCAGAGGAGGGGAAATTCCATGCAAGTTTTCTGGAACTGAGCTAGCCATGAAATCTTCCTCTCCTCTGCCCCGCCCTCCCTGAGAAATATCTCCTATTCCCCGGAACATGGTTTGGGAATTGCTGAAACAGGGTAATCTAAGTTTTGTCCTGACCTCAGTGATTTAAAACATGCAACCAACAATGGCTACATCTTTTGTTTTTTCTCTCCTTAGGGTTAGTAATGAGATACGAGATTTTTTCATCTTGCCAGAATTCTGTATTTACTTATATTTAAAAAGAGGGAAAAAATAGTATAACCACCAACAAAGGTTTCACTTTTTTTGTACTAATATACTTCAGACTCAGCTTTTACCTTGCTGGAGGGAGAACTTAATTACTTACAGGTTTTTCTAGAACAGTCCTCAGTTCAACCCTGCCACAGCTTACACTGCAGCCCACATTACAGAATTCCACCGGCATTTGGCCCCTTGGCGTCCTTCTTTAGAGTGGTAAAACTGTGCTTTTAACGATATATACAGAAAAGCTTAGGAAATACCAACCGGTCCCTCCGCTCTGAAAACTGCGGAAAGCGTTTCGCCCACCCCCACCAAGAGACGCAAGGAGCGACGGGTTCCCACAAGCCACACATGCTGGCTTGCAAATCAATGGCCAAGGAGTCAACACCCTTACGTGGACCAGAAGTGACCACATGAGGCCTGCAGACAGTGAAAAAAACTGGAAAAGACAGCAGATTCTCACTCCTACAAGCAAACTCCAGGAAACAGAGCACTTCATTTCAAAATTGCTTTTAATGTGATTAGCCAACATATTCCTGTTTCTTCATAGACTATAAATGATCTTGAAAAGTCAAGGAAAGATAAAGAATTCTCTCTGTAACCTTTCTGCATGCATCAATCATCCCTACCTACTTCGAAGAGGCACTCTTTGCAATGGCGCATGTGTGCTTGGAGTTACACGGTTTCGAGAGTGATGGTGACACTTCGATAGTGACAGTTGGCTTAAAGATGAGAGTCAGGAAAGATCCCAGGTCTCCCCTGACTTGTTCACTTCCTCCCTAGCAGTGAATTGGGAAAAGGTCCAAGACCCTAACCAGTGCCCAGTCAGGCTAGACTACCACCTCAGAAACGATGACCACCCTTCCCTTGCCCAGACAGGTCTCAAAAGTTTCAGCTTTCTTATAGAATTCCAGAAATGGCGGTGCCTCCTCTGGGGGTAAAAAAGACTTTCATGGATGACTAAACAGCAAAAATGCTGCAAAGTCTTCAGTGACCTGTCTGCAAAGCCACAGACCTGTCTGCAAAGCCTTCCTTCGGTGCCTTGAGATCTAAAACATTCTCATTTTTCTCCCCAGAAATTAAGCATAATATTATAATTTCAAGTAATGCAAGAGCAATTTCTCCCGTCATTGGATACCAAGCTCAAGATGTTACAGGAAAAAGAAATAGCTTTTACTGCTGATATGAGGATTTTAAAAGAGAGACAAGTGTGAGCAAACAAAAGCTGTCACATCAAATACTGTGGCAAAAGAAAAAAAAATTCTAGAAAAAAATGCCAGAAATGCTCAAGTCTAAATAAAGTCATTTATTTGTTATTTTAACCCCTTCGCTATCAGAGTTACTCCAGCATAAGGCTGTTGGATTCTCCAAAGGTGAGATTTATTGAAGATAGTACTTGCAGTCATGGTTTTATCGTCATTTATGTCTTTTAATTCTCTGGCCCCTTAAAGGGCTTCCACAATGCAAACAGAAGGTTTTTTTTTTTTTTTTTTTATGTTATTGTGGGGTACAGTTAGGGGTTAGGCATACAAAAATATTTTGTTCAGGTACCCTTGTTGATAAGAGGTGTCTCCCCATCCTCGGCGAAAAGGGAACACTCCTACACTGTTGGTGGGAGTGTAAGCTAGTGCAACCTCTGTGGAAAGCAGTGTGGCGATTCCTAAAAGCTCTAAACACAAACAGAAGGTTTTGATGCTCCTTGGGTCTTAGCGCCTCGTAGGATATCATCCCTTCAGAGAATTTGATCTCTTCCAATTTCTACAACATTAAGCAAAGAAATGAGACCAGGAGCACCCAAGGGGGGACAGCCATGTGTCCCTCATGTTTCTGGCTCGTGGTAGGTATTCAACAGCATGGGGTGGGAACTGATTCTTGAATTCTGTGTCTTGGGCCATGGACATGCAACTCAAAGACAAGACCCCTGTAAGCGGGCCTCTGTGGAGGCCTCCAGGAAAAGCAGACAATCACAGACTGGATAGATCTGTGGTTGATCTCTTGTTCTCCCCTGGTCAAGTTCATAAGCCTGGTTTCTGTTTCAAGGTTATGTGCTTTTACAAAAATTAAATAAGATCTATGGAAATAGAGGGAAATATTTCCAACTGAAATACATGAATTGGGCCTTCGCTGTGTGCCACACACTGTGGTGGACCCCGAAATGAGTCTGCCACGATCTGCCTTCCCCCACCTCCAAGCCCTCTTCACCCGATGCAGTGAGACATCTGCCTCAAATAATGGCAACCAGAATCTCCTGACCAAGAGGACTACACAGTCTCCTCAGCCTCTTGTTCTGGGAGGTCTCTGCAATCTTCCACACCACCGCCCCAGCCGTCTGGTGGGATTGTTCTCCCACAGGGGTCTTCTCCTACACCCACCCCCTGAGCCTGCCTCTTGAAGCTGGGCCATCTGGGGCTCTTCCCCTGGCCTCGTCCATGCTGTCACCACCATGGGGCGCTGCCAGGTACTGCCCACTCTATGGCTCCCACCTGCATGTGAGTGACTTCTCTCCCAAGTCCCAGTTCTAAACGTGCTGTTCATCAGACTGTGTTCATCAGCCACCTCCTTACCTTTCCTTGGAAGTGGTATCTCCACTGACCAAGAGCACACTGGCATGCACCTGTGGCCTCACATGGGGAGGCCTGGGACTGGTGCTGGGTCCTCCACCTCTCCCTGGGCTCTCCCCAGGCCACACCCTCAGCATTTCTCTCCATCGTGACAATGCAGGCCCTTGCACCTCTCTCTGGAGCCTCTGAGGGTCTCTCAGCTGGCTCAGGCCCACAGTCTGACCTCTTAGTCCTGCTGCTGGACTGTCACCCAGCTGATGCCCGTCCTCTGTTCCCCACCAGTCCCACCACCCCAGGACTGCACGCAAAGTTCCCATAGTCTCCAGTCCTCACCTCTGCAGCTTTCCCAGACATGCAGCCCACCTGGCCTCCACCCCCGTCTTCCTCCCTCTCCACTGCTCGTCTTGCTCTCTCTGCACCCCTGTCTCATTCCCGCTCCACACTCCAGGGCTCAGCCTTCTCTGCCAGCCCCCACCCCAGCCCTTCTCTCCTGCCTCTGGGCACCCACCCTACCTGCATCTCCTCTCATCAGCTCCTTGCACCAATCACTCGTCCAGCTGCTCACAGCTTGCCCACCGGACGGCCCTGCTAGGTGATAAGCGCCTTGCAGGCAGGAGCCCTGTCTGCTTCCTGAAATCCTCAGAGCCTCACATGGGGCTGACGCAGTTGCTTCCTTGAAATGGGACTGAATAAGTGATGCTTAATCCATCCACCAAAGGCAACAGCCCTTGGACTTCTAACAGGTAATGCTGGCTTTTAAAAAAATGAGTCTGGGCCGGGTTCGGTGGCTCAGCCTGTAATCCCAGCACTTTGGGAGGCCGAGGAGAATGGATTGCCTGAGCGTGCAGGTTCAAGACCCACCCAGGCAACTTGGCGAGACCCCGTCTCTACAATAAATTAAAAATTAGCCAGGCGTGGTGGCATGCACCTATAGTTCTGCTTACTTCAAAGGCTGAGGTGGAAAGATCGCCGGAGCCCAGCAAGTCAAGGCTGCGATGGCTGGGAGCATGCCACTGCACTCCAGTCTGGGCAACAGAGTGAGAACCCCCCAAAAAAGAGTCTGTGTCAGGAGCAGCAGTTCACATCTATAATCTCAGCACTTTGGGATGCTGAGGCTAGAGGATTGCTTGAGCCCAGGCGTTCGAGACCAACCCAGGCAATGTAGTGAGATCTCCTCTTTACAAAAATACAAATTAGCCAGAAATGGTGGCATAAGCTTATAGTCCCAGATACTCAGGAGGCTGAGGCGTAAGAATTGCCTGAATCCAGGAAGTTGAGGCTGCAGTGCAGTGAGCCCTGATCGTGAACTGGGAGGCAGAGTGAGGCCCTCACTAAAAAAAAGGGTGGGGGGGTCGGGGAGTCTGGTTCAACAAGGTGCTGTGATTTTCAAAGTTACGTCCAGACAGGATGGTGCTTGCAGGGGGCCCGTCCGGAAGGACAGACCCCTTGGGCTCCTTCGACCACATCTCCACCCCCACATTCCTCTCCTTGCCAATGCCTGGACTTTGTGATTGTTCGGCTGTTCCTCACCTCGTGCAGAGCTTCTGTGAGTGGGCGAGAAGGAACCCTGTGTTCTTTTCGGGGACCACCTCTTCGCCAGGGCCACCACCTGCCTCTCCAGCATGCTGCATCCTCGTCGTCCTAACCGGCCCCACAGCTCCATCCAGGCACCGGGGAAACCTCTCTCTCTGCGCCCAGGTGCACTGAGCAGGGCCGCCATGTGTTCGGGCCCAGCACCGCCCAGACGCTTTGATGTGGGTTCTTGTGTGGGAGAGGGAACGATGCATACACCCTCCTCAAGTCTAGAATTTGTGGCTTTTGTTATCTCACAACTTCATATTTGGAAGAAGTATTTTAATTTCTTATGAGTTGTGAATAATTATGTAATTCTGCCACCTTCTTCAAACTAAGGTTTTTGTTTTTTGTTGTTTTTTTTTCAAGCTGACTCCTGTAGTCTGGAGCCGACATCCTTAAGGGAACTTTGATTCCCACCCCCCTCCCCCATTTGAGTTTTGAGCGAGTGTGTGCCAAACACATTCTTTCATCTGGTTGAAACAATTCATTATGGGGAACCATCCTGTAACCAAAAAAAAAGAAGGAAGAAAGAAAGAAAAGACAAGGAAAAAAAAGGAAAGGAAAATTCTTTCCATTCCAAATTAATTCTCAAAAATTACTTCTGAGAGGCAATTGCTATTTAAACTGGCCAGTGAGGCCACTTCCCAACTTGTTTTCAGTCTACTGTTGGGTATTACTGAATTTCTCAGAAACTGTGCTTATCTCTTATCTGTGAATTAGTCATGTGTTCTTTGAAATCCTTCTCAGGTCTTATTCCCCTTCAGTTGCTTAAGATCCTAAGAAAAGGCTCAAGAAGACTGCGTCTTCAAATGCCACCATGAACTCCTCGATGGTAGAGCAGTGTATTTTTAATTACTGTCTAAAAGGCACTTCTCTGTCGTATGTAGCCTTCATTCTACATTTATCTCTGTCAGTCATTCAGGCACTTGATCATCGCATATTTCTGAGTGCCTACCACATCCCAGGCCCTGTCTGAAGCACTCAGAATTCCGGGTGAAGGAGAAGGTGCGTGGAAAGGTGAGGTCATGGACCCACGCGTGGCTGTATGAAGTTCATACGGTGGTGGCCCCTACAGCTGACTTCCCGACATTGGCAACAGGAGGTGATCAAGTCATTCAATACAGACAAGAGACTGTCAATAGTTAGGACTTGCTTATCCCCCCCCACAACCGGGGCATATGATTTTTTCTCATATGTATTTCGTATCCCGAGCTGGAGAAATATCAAAAGAATCTGAATATCACCATCTGGAAGTTGTGCCATGGACTCCAGTGGGCAGGCTCGAGCTGGGAGTCTCTTCTTCCTCTAGAAGCGGATTTCTTCTGCTTCAAAATAAGCACTGACACGTCTAATTCCCTGACAAGACCGACCCAGACTCTAAAAGTCTCTTATCTTTGGCCTTCTGTCCTCCACTGGCACAGATTCCTGGGATTCTCTAAATGCAGAAGGAGGGGGGAAGCGGGGGTTCCAGTCAAGGATATTTGATCATCAGTGGCTTCACTTAACCAATAAATCAAACATGCTGAAATACACAAATGTCAGAAATGCGGTAGGCTGTTACTCAGAAGTCTGTGGGTCTGTCTTGGTTGCGATTGGGTAATGAAGCCCTGGGGATCTGTTCCAGTTTCAGTACCATGCAATTCCCAATCAATATTTCATTAAGTGTTACTATCCTTCACTCGTACTCCCAAAGTTAATGTTTAACTTGTTCCTTTTGAAACTACTGGTATTCTTATGAAACAGAAGATTACTATTTACAAATGTTCCTTTTTTTAACCTTCATTATTTATACAAGGGGAGACCAAAAAAAAAAAAAAAACCACCCTAGAATTATCTTGCGGAGGGCGGGTCCCTTGGAGTACAGGCTTCCCCCACTAGGTAAGTGTTCTAGGAACCCATCAGTGTACAGAGACCGCATTCAGCTTCAGTGAATTTTTTTTTTTTTTGGAGATTCTTTCAACGCATTTGCTGATTTCATGATGGGTGATTTATGAGTGCACCTGCCCACAGTGTGCTGAGTGTTTAGCAGTTTTTGACTAAAGACGGCATGACCCCCATGCCCACCCTCCCCATTCACCTAATCTCACCCCAGGCAACTCTTTTGTTGGTTTGTTTCCCCAGATGACAAAAGTCCTCAAAGGGAAACATTTTGCTGATGCGGAAAAGGTAAAACAAAAAATGGCAGAAACACTAAAAGGCATCAAAATTGACAAGTTCCAAAACTGTTTTGAGCAGTAGAAAAAGCATCTCCACAGGTATATTGCATACAATGGAGAGTACTTTGAAGTTGACTGACGTTTAAATGTGTAAAAATAAATGCACAATTTTTATAAATAAATTTCCATTTTGGAGGGATCTCCCCTCGTATACCACTTTCACATTTATAACTCTCTTCACATCCACCTAGGGATATTTCCATTTTCTCTTGATGCGGTTCTCTTGCCCACCAGCCTCACCTGAAGCTCCTGGAAGAAGACTCATCCTCTGTAGCCCAACACCAGGCCCACAAGAAGATGCTCAACAAACGCTGGATGGTTTTCAAAATTATGACTGTGTTTTTTAAACTCTCCCTTATTAATTATTAGTTAGCAGTTTGCATTGTATGTGGAGTCCGTATTTGTACTATGGCATTTGTTCTCCCTTAAAGTTTCATAGGACAAATCTCACTTGGAAACATTCTCTGGCTATCATGCAGTGATTTTGTCCAAACTGGGTATCTGTAAGTTCCACTGCCAGCACAGGCTGCCTGTTTCAGAAGTAGACTTCACTAGAAGTTCAAAGCACCAGCTATTGAGAAATGTGCCCAGTAGTCCTAACTTACATCCACTTGTGTTTGTTATTATAGAGTTTGTCATATAATAAGATGCTGTCACTAAATGTCCCCTCAAGTCTCTGTAACACTGAGGAGCCTTGTTGCATAAGTCACAAAACACACCGGCCCTTGAAGTTTGACATCTGGTTTGAATTCCCCCTTGACCTTGGATGAGGTATGCAGCCCTACTGAGCTACAGTTTCCTCATCTGTAAAATGGGTATAATAATGGCACCTGTCTTGCTAGCTTCATATCTGGAATACATGAGGTAGTGCCAGCAAAGCCTTTAAAACAGTCACGGACACAGCCTGCATGTAACTAACCTTTGCTCATCTGATTAACTTCCTTTAGCTTCAAGACAAAGTCATTGAAGACCCTAAGAGAACCGCAGAAAGGCTTATCATGGCCAGCTCTGGGGCCCTGGTTGCCCATTCCCACCAGGAGGAAGAGTAAGGAAGCTTTTCTCCCAGGTTCCCAGTGGCCTTCAAGGCCCACAGGGTCTATGGTGCCAGAAGGGACCGGTCTCAGAGGTCCCCATTTCCTGAGCCTGTCCTCCATGACACTCTGCACTTCTGTGGCCCTCAGAGAGACTCAGACTAACACCCAAAGGTCTTCTCTTCCAGTGGCCGTGTCTGTGGTCTACTTTTCTAAGTGGAAGAATCCAAGCTGAAGTTGGCTATAGCAACCTCAGCTCTAGACTAGGTGTGGGACTGATCCCAGCCCTGCTGTGTTATTTGACAGCTTGCAAAATGTACAGGATGGCCAGACACAGGTGTGTACTTGAATGTGTGTGTGTGTGTGTGCATAGACACGCATATTTGAATACAAATGCCTATGTGTGTACACATCATGCTAATAACCTAGTAACGTTCATGGGCAACAAATTTTCAAAACTCTTTAGGACTCAGATATTGAGAATGTACATACTCTATTAACATATTAATTATTAAGTATTACTATTGGTATGCTATTAATACCATGCTATTAATTATTACCATTATTTATTTATTATTGCTTATACATAAACATATTAATACTTTTCCTATACCCTTTGGAAAAATACCACTAACACAAATATTCCAACCAACCACCTTAATTTTTCTAATTTTATTTTTGTAAAACCCTGCTTTCTCCTTAGCAATTGATGACTAAGCACCAGACACTGTGCTGAGTACTTGACCTGGGTTATCTGGCTAATCCTTCCCATAACTACACGATGAAGATATGGATGTCCGCATCTTTTGGAGATGAGGATACTGAGGTGTGGAGAGATGAAATAATTTACACAACACAACGCAAAGCTGAAGAGCCAGAATCAGCCCGGGGCAATCTCATTCTGGAAGCCAATATCCCAGCTGCTAAGCTGTAATTGTATTCTCACTGAGAATCTTTCTCCTTCAAAGTCCAAACAGCCTAGCAGTCTATCATGGAACACCCCTTCTCCACGACACCAAGAAAGTAGAAGTGAACTGATACTTTTGAAGGAAGAAACTTTCCCTATCCACCCTGATACATAAAAATATATATAAGCTGCCTATTGGTAATTTATAGACGTGATATCGTTAACATAAAAATGAATTCAGAGTCCGGGCACAGTGGCTCATGCCTGTAATCCTAGCACTTTGGGAGGCTGAAGGCGGGGAGGAACGCTTGAGCCCAGGAGTTTGAGACCAACCTTGGCAATACAGTGAGACCCTGTCTCTAATTTTTCAAAGAATCATAAAAAAATAAAACGACT
>CAUYQG010083171.1:0-14046 GCA_963574415.1 Tarsius wallacei
TTTTAGTATGTATATGTGTGCACATGTGTAGTCTATTATGTGTATATGTGTGTGCAATTTTCTTGTGTGTATCTTATTGTGTGTGATTTATTATGTGCATATATATGTATAATTCTCTCTTGTGTGCACATATGTAATTTCTTGTGTGTGCATGTATATAATTAGTGTGTGCATTTTGCATGTGTGTGTGATTTCTTACATGTGTGCAGGTGCAATATTGTGTGTATGATTCCTTGTGTGTCATGGGTGTGTATATGAGTGTTATTTCTTATATGTGCACGTGTTTGTGATTTTTCATGTGTGCCCGTGTGTAACTTCTTATGAGTGCAATTTCATATGTGATTTCATGTATGTGCATGTGTGTGATTTATTGTGTGTGCAATTTCATGTGTGTATGTGTCGGTGATTTATTGTGTGTGCACTTGGGCACGTAAGCTCTGCTGATGCTCTCACACTATTTTCCTAGAGGTGGTCAGCATGGCCCAGGGACCCAGACCAGGAGAGAGGGTGACCTGGGTCCTTCTAGGCTTGAGCTGTGCCTTTTCATAACATAGATGGAGTGAAACTGGATGTCTTTTTTCAGCCCAATTTGGAATTATTGGTTTTGGCTCCCAGTGGCTCCCACCCTTTCTGTGCCACCGTGGACATTATGATGACAAAAAAAACAGTGGTGTGCCCCTCATCCTGGCCCTGCAAATGTTTCCTCAGTGAAGAAAGATGTATTTATGGGGCCTCAGTGCCAGTTAGGCTGAGAGATGGGGAGGGCTGTTTCACCATTCCCACTCCCCCCAGACCCTGATATGTCAGCAGCTCCTGGTGTATCCCATCACACCTGCCACTCACCCCTAAGTCCCTGGCTCCAGGCATCCATGGGCCCCAGGCTGGCTTCAGTGGAGACCAGCCCCAATCTTGAGGAGTCCCCCATGAGGCTGAGCCAGGAGCCACTATACAAAGAGCAGCAACCCCACAAGGACCACCAGGTCAGCTGCATAGGAGGACCCAGCCCAGGATCCAGGCCCAGGAGCCCTGCTGCCCCAGGGGCAGGGCTGTGGAGGTGGCCCTGAACTAGGGGAAGGATGACCCATGTGGCTCCCTCAAGACAAGGCAGAGGGGCTGGAGGCTGCTCCTGTCATGCAATGGGGAGCTTCTGAGAGCCCGATGTGGCCACAACTCACACTTCACCACAACCTTGGTCACCTTTCAGGGAATGCTTCTCATGCTGTGAAGATGCTGCTGTCTGCGGAGAAGTGTGAGGCTTCTCTACCAGCTCCCTTGGCATGCTTCACACACTTGATGCACTCAACTTTCTGGGTTTGGGATTAATTGTAGAGCCCAGGAGGAAGCAGGTCAAGTTCAAATTCCTCGCAGTTGCTAGTCCCGTCTTTGCGCACCATTATTTCTGGAAAGCCAGTGGAAGGACCTTGAGAGTACTTTCCAACCTGCAGAACAGGAGTTCAGGGAGGGTGCCGTCTAAGAGATGGCCTTCTATCCTGCCAGGGGAGCTCATTGGTCATAGTGGGATCCAAGCCCGTGCAGGCTCATGCTGTTGCCATGCAGGCATGGGCAGCATGACTCAGGGCTTGGGCTTGATACTACCATCTTCATTAAGTCATGTGAGGTTTTAAGGCTGAGCAGTGTCCATTATTTTCCTGTGAAACACAACTTCACTTTTTCATTAGGATCACATTTCACTGAAACCAGTGAAAGGATGGCACCAGCTTGAGGTGCATTATAAATGCTCAGGGGTCACTGATTTTGAAGACTTAGTCTGAGAACAATAATGCAAGATACCGCAATAATTATCTACGTTAATTATGCATCAAAATAATATTTTTATATCAGGAGAGGTTTTTTTTTGGAAAAAAAACTCATCTGTTTCTTTTTACTTCTCTTACAATTGGCCACTAGAGAGCTCTAAATCACCTCAGTGGCACATTGTGCCTCCACTTGACTACACCAAGTTGGAAGGTAGAAGACTTGGGGTGAGAATGAACCACACAAAAACAAAAGGTCGGTGTCAGATGGTCATGACTGGAGTTCCCACACAGTGTCCTGGAGGGCCACATCCCTCAGATACCCTCAGGCCACTGAATTGGGCGGCCATGAACTGGCAGAGGGAAGGACCCTTGGAGGACATCCAGGTGTGCTTGGGCAAAATGTGCTCTTTCACTCTTCCTCCTGTGTCCGCCCTCCTCGAGGTGAAGGAGAGACACAGAATGAGACACATACAGCGTGGAAGACCAAGAAAGCCCCCTGAAGGCAACCCATGGTGGTCTCGTGGGCCAAATGCATATACCTGGATCATCCAACAGGGGCTAAAATGGGCTAATGAACCAACATACTCAATTGCTTGTAATATGCAATCATAGGCCTCTGAGATTTAACCATACAGTGTGGAAATGAATACACAGAAGAAGAATGTATCAATAAATTCAGCAAAAGACCTTAAACACACTAAAAATGTGTTTATCATTTCACATGCCTGGCTCTTTGGAGTTTTCTAATAGAATATATTAAATACAGGATATTCCTTATTCATCATTACTTGTTTTTATGAGGATTATTTTTAGTAGTGCAGTCAGCAATCTCTCTCCTTCCAGACCCATTTCAAGGGCAAAGAACCTTAAGACTGTACCCATTTGTCAAAATACCCCCATGTCCAGGCCAACAAATCCAAAGGTTAATCAAATGATTAGTATTTTTAGTAGATCTAATTTTCCATAGTATTTATTGTATTTTAAAATAATATTTATTGAGATATAATTTAAATTCCATAAAATTCCATCTTTTATAGTGTAAAGTGGAGTGGTTTTTAGTATATTCATTATATATTACATTCATTTAATATATTCAGCCATCAACAGTATCTACTTTTAGAACATTTTTGTCATCCCTATTCTCCCTGCCTTCTGGCCCTACAAGCACTCATCCATTTTCTAATCTGCAATGTTGCTTATTTTTAAAGACAGCAGGGTCAGTGTGTGAGGTTAGACCTGGAGAATATAGTACAGAGGCAGTGGACAAATGTGGTTCAAATATTAGATGTCACATATGCAGTATACTAGTGGACTTTGGCAGCCGTAGCAAAATACCACAGGTTGGATGGCTTAGATAACAGAAATGTATTTTCTCACAGCCCTGAAGGCTGGAAAACTGAGATTAGGATGCAGTTTGCTTGGATTCTGGAGAGGGCTCTTTTTCCAGCTTGCAGATGGCAGCCTTCTCATTGTGTCTTCACATGGCTATGGAAAGGATGGGGAGAGAGTGAGCCCTCATCCCTTTGTCTTATAAGGATATTAATCCTATCAGGAGGCATCACCTTCATGTCTATATCTCACCTGAATTCCCTGTCAAAGGCTCTGCCTCTTAATACCAACACCTTGGAAGCTTGGGTATCAGCATATGAATGGAAGGCGGGGACACAAACATGAACAGACAGACTCAAATAGTTATGCTACAATGAAATTGGGGACCGCAGAACAGCTGTGCCCCAGTCACAGGCTGTTCCTTTAACAAATATTATGCTGTAAGAACTTCTCTGATTCAGCCAGGAGAGTATAACTAGGGTCATGGGCTATGTTTAAGTCAGCAAGAAAAAGAAAAACTTGAAGTTTAGCGGACAGCTTCAGCTGTGTTGTTGTGTAAAGACAGCAGGAGTTTCAGGTGGTGGGAGATGAGGAGGAAAGCAGAGAAAACAGGAAGGTGGAACACCCACCATCACAAGAACTGGAGACATGAGGATTCTAGATGCCCCCCTCCTCACTCCTCAGAGGCCCAGGGCAGTGCTGGATGACTCTAGAATGTACCTTTACCACAAGTCTGCTGCCGTAACTGTCAAGACCACTTATAGTGATGATAACATCACAATGGCAGGTAATAATATACTTGCTGTGGGGTCACCATGTGCCCAGCACTGAGCTGCTTCAGTAAAGAGCCTCCTTATGGGGTTAGCACAAAATTTTAAAATATAACAAAAGGAAAACTAAGGAATGTCAATCAGGTGGAAAAGGGAAGTGTCTTGTACTCACCACTGCACATCAACAAGAATGGAAAGAATGGACAATGCATCCTGCCATGTGTCGGTGAGGATGTGGTACCATGGAAACCCTTCCACGTCACTGGTGAGGATGCAAAATGATCAAGCCACTTTGAAAAAGAGGGTAACAGCATGTGATGAAATTAAACACCCCCACCACCCAGCAATTTGCTCCCAGGATCTACCCAAGAGAAATAAATCATACGTCTCCACAGACACTTGTATGTCAATGCTCACAGCCACCTCATCCATATCAGACCCAGCTGGAAAGGACCCATGCATCCATCTGCAGGGACTAGATGAGCAAAATGTGTTACATGCCCAATTCAACACTGCCTATCAGTAAACAGGAATGACATGTGGCCCATAGCAACATACCTCTAAATAGTATTGTGCTAAGTGAAAGAAGCCAGACAAAAAACTCAAACTAAAAACTTCCACTTGTATAAAAATCCAAAAATGGCAAAATATATTAGCAGGAGCATGTCAGTGTTCCCCAGGGTCAGCTTTAGGAAGAGAGGGTTGACTGCACATGGACTGGAGGAAAGCGTTTTGGGAGGCTAAAAACATTCTGTGTAACTGAGGTGGTGACTACATGATGACGCAGAGTCACCAATACTCACCCAACTGTACACTTAAAAGGAGTAGATTTTATTGCACATCAACTAATATCTCCACAATGACAAAGGAAAGTCAGTTAGCATGATATAATAAGTAAAATGAAACTAAATAAAATTTAAGAAAATGTCTCCGAGGCAAAGCAGTGTGTCATTTCCTGACTGAAATGTTGTGTGATGGTCACCTTGCTCAGAAAAGTCCTCTGAGTTCATAGTTTCTGTCCCCTGAATACTTCTGTAGCACATCCTAGGGGACTGCCCTGCCCAAGACACCAAGGTCACATATCCATCTGTTGGCTCATGCCACATATATGTCCTGTATATCCCTGCCCTTGTCCACAGGCACTGGGCAGCGTGATTGGGGCCTGGCCACAGTTGGCCAAGCTGATTTTCTCCCAGGAATTGTCATTCAGTGTCTGTTTACATGCAGCTAGAACAGAGACAGGAGCACTCTGCATGGAGCAAGGCAAGCTTGAAAACAGAAAGCAATTACTCCCAGGAAGCCCTGAGGCTCCCAGGGCCCACTCTTTTTCAGCTAGTAGAGCTCAGCAAGGACATTGTGCCACCCTCAGCAGAGACCAGGCTCAGGTGTGGTCCGGAGGTGAGAAAGTCGATGGTCACACATTCTCAGCATCACGGTGCTCTTGTGAACATGAGACCAAACCAAGCCTGGAGCACCCCTTCTTCAGAGACTCCTGCTGCCTCTGGGTCCTACAATTGGTTACCTCTTCTGCTTCACAAGCAGAGTCTGGCACTTGCCCCATCAAAGGGTGAAAGCAAGTGACAGAGCCCTGACATCTAAATGTTGTGTACAAGGTCCTTGTTACTCAGAGTCTTCATTATTTTGCACTTCTGAGCTTATTCGGGTGCAAAATTGCCATTCATTTTCCTAGGACACTAGGTATCCCGCTGGTGTCTCTCTGCAAGGAGCCTATGCCTGCGGCATATGGAGCATCCCAAGGCCCTACCTCCATACCTCAAGGCAGACCCACAATTTCTCTCCCCCTCAGCTGCTCAGGGGCCCTGAAATCTCTTTCTTCATACAATTCCCCCTGGAAGGTGCTTAGCTATCCCACCTGTTCCTGTGCTGCTAAGAAATAAAAATATGTATTCACACTTCCAGCCACCTCCATGATGAGACTGTCCTCCTTCCTGTGCCCCATCAGCAAGCACTGACCTGGAGGCTTGCTCACGCCTCTGTCTCTTGTCTTGGATTATCATTTGATTTACTCTCTCGTGTGCCCAATGCGTGCACAGAAGGCAGGGAATTTAGTTTCTCTACTCTCCACCTAAGGCAGTGCCATGCACAAGTAAGTGCCTAATAAATGCCTTTGATGATAATAATGGTTATGTTATGATAATGAGACTAAACTTCCTTCTGGGAGAAGTTTACACCCTTCAAGAATTGGGCTCCCTGGAATTAAAGGATGAAATGGAAAATCAGCTTTTTTGATATCTTTGGTGAACCATAAGGTTAATGGCTTAATGAAGGGTGGGATAATTGATGGTGTGCTGAGTGAGTTCTGCCTTTCTCCTGCTAAACGCTCACCCTGGTTCAGAAGGGCTCAATTTTGCCCAGAACTTGACTCCATGTATCCTAGTTGTGAGTTCAGAATAGCTTGTTTGTGAGATCCATTAATGTAGAATCACAAGGTTCAAGACGACAGAGGAGTTCTAGATCAGCATGCAACTGGTAAGAAAAAGAAAGATTACTTCCATCAGCTAGATCAGCCTTCCTAAAGGATCATCCATCCTTCTGTGTCTCTGGTTGTTGTGTCATGTAGTCTCCCGTTCTCCTTTTCACCACACATATCTATTGTGGGGCCCATATCCCTGTAGGATCATCTTGGACTGGCCTCGTGGAGGAAGGGAGAGGTGGGAACCTGGGCTAGACCAGCTTGGATTCTAAACAGTATGTTGGTGCAAGGTTAGCAGATCTTCAACCGACTCAGTGGTGCTGGCATTCCAGGACTGGGGGCATAAAACTTTTGAAGAGGAGAAGGATCTCAGGGTGGCAACACCATCCCACTTTCCAAGGGTTTCAGGTAGTAAGAGTTACCAAGGGTACACATGCATCTGCTCACTTAGTGGACACCCATGCACACTCATGTTGGGCCATCCTTGTTCAGGGGTTGGAAACAGTGCAGCTTTGAATGAAGCTCCCACAGCCCTGAAGCTCTTGGGGCCCCTCTCCAGGGGCAGGACTTGGGCTTCCAAAGATAGACAGATGCTTTGACTCCACTGGCTGAGCACTCCAGGTTCTGGAAGGCAGTTCGGTGCTAGACAGACATGCTGGCATGGAAGGGCGGCCCTGGCGTCTGGGCAGAAGGGGGTTTTCAACACCATCAACCTGCCTAGGGGAAGGCTGACCTCCCTAACTCCTCATGTCCTTATCTGTAGGACAATGGAGGAGGTAACTCCACACACAGTGACCATGAGGACCCTATGATGAACTCTATGTTAGTAACCGATGCAGATGGGTACACAAGTTAACTTCCCATTCCATCAGGAAACACTTCACCTGCCCTCAGTCCACAGGGAGAAAAGCCCTCTGTAAGCTTCACCTTAAATAGAGATGAAGCCATTCTTTGGGATGGATACCACTACATGTGATACTTTTTTTCATTACCCCTCCTTGTGTCATGCCATCCAGTCAGTAGTTGGGTGGTCCCCCACTCCCCCATCAGAAGGTAAAAGTGGGGGACCACAGAGAGTCCCCCTAACTCTGCAGCATGTCAGGGTCTGTCTTCCCCACACCCCTCTAGGGCTCCTTAGAGAGCTTTCCCATCTTCCCAGGTCAACTTCAGGATAAAGAACTGAGTTCCACTCCCCAGAACAGCCTACTGTAGACCTGCTCTGTGGTGGCAAAAAGAAATCAAAGCACCAGTCTCTAATTAAAACTCATAAAGTAAAAATTGAATTCATCCTTTAAGGATGCCATTTGTTGTCATGGATACCACAGGAGGAAGCACTGATAAAAATGCATTAGAAGTTTTGCACATAGAATAATTGATGCTGGGAATCGTAACTTTGGCTGTATTTACACAAAAACCAAATTGTAAGGGCCTCACTTTATTCTGAGTATCATATCAATGACTTGTGTTAGCACAGGGAATAGTGGTCAAGACACAGAATTGCTTCAAAAAATTATGAACCAACATTATATAACTGTGCAGTGCCATGCAAACAAAAAGTATGTTTCTATGTTTAAAAGTATGTGTTGAAAATGTATATTCTCTACCCACAAACGTGAGGATTTTTAGAGATGGGGATTCTTGGAGCTGGTATGGGAGAGGAGAGTAGTAGCCAGGCCACATGACCAGCGAGCCTGGGATTTCAACACAAAATTTCAAGTGTTCCTTAAACTTCCCAATCTGGCCAACTGAAGGAGCCTCACACACGGCTTCACTTAGCATTAAGTTAACTGGGTTTTCTATAAGGTTGGTGTCCTTCCTGCTGGAAACTTTGCCATATCTACCTGGGGGCCGGTGCCCACCAGCCTCCCCAGTCACCCTGTTTGCCTAGACTTCAATTAGCTCTGGCATCTTCTTCATAATGATAAATGCAGAGATGAATGGAAATGCAAATGTTGGCAAAACACTGCAGCCATCAGCGTTCAGTGTCATTAATAACTTCCCACTGTTAGATGGATCACTGTCACCTCTGGACACGTGTGCAGTGGGGCACATGGCCATCAGCCAGTACACCTTCCAGAGATCCACACCTATTTCTTCCCTTTCCTCTTTCACCTCACCTGACATCGTGGTGCCGAGCCACTCCGTGTGTGTGTGTGTGTGTGTGTGTGTGTGTGTGTGTGTGTGTGTTATTTGCCTGATGTTCTTGTCTGCCTGAGGATGGGGTGACTGCAGCACCCCAGTAGTACTGAGTAGGGATGTGTCCTGCCCAGCAGTTTCTGTGACAGAGTAAAGGATAATCCTCCTGTCGAATATAAGCAGATAGGTGGTTACAGCCTTTAGCAGACATGACCCTCACAGCTTCCTGATATCTTCTGCCTCAGATTACTTATCTCCAAAATGAAATATTGGCCACCTCTTAGGAATGTTGTAGGACTAAGTGGATACAAGGGAAAGTGCTTGGACACTGGGCACATTAACATAACTGTTGAATGGCTTTACCTCATATTATTTTGTTGGTCTGTGTGAACATGATGCATCCTGGGAGTCCTGGGAGCATTCTTAGATCCATTGATAAACTGGGTTTTCCAAAGTGGAATGCACCACTCTCCACCATCCCACATGTCCTTCTTCAGTGGAATCTGGCCTGTGTCCCATTGTGTGACAAGACTTCTTTCCTGATCTCTTGAGTCTGGGTGGGCCCCAAAATTGCTCTGACATACCAACTCAGCCTGTGGCAACTGCAACAGTCCGAAGTGGACTTCTGTGAGCCTAAGGGCTCCCTCTTTCTGCCTCTGGGAATGCTTGCTCTTGGATGTTTCCTGTGGGATGACGGTCTCTGTGCCCTGAGAAACTCAAGCAACAGTGCTGCCACACCACAGACTGTAGTTGAAAGCTGAACAACCAGGCTTCAACCAGAACCACCTGCCAGCCATACCAGGCACCATCCTGGACAGCCTTCGGCTGAGTCCAGCACTGGTGACATCTGACTGAAACAGCATGAGAGGCCCCCAGTACCAACTACCCAACTGAGTCCTAGCAGCCCAAACTCCTGAGAGGAAAAACTAATGTGATATCTTAAGCCACAAGGTATTGTTATGCAATGATCAGGATGGATTCACCAGCAGGGTCTTGTATTACTGGTAAAATTAACTCTACTCACTATCACTGTCTCTGTTAGAATTTCTTAGTTATTTCTTCCTCACTAGACTAAAATTCCCCTAAGGACAAGGATCAGTTATTTTTGTTTTCAGCATAGGAGGGAGCCCAGTGCTTAGTGGGGCCTCAGGAAACATTTGCAGAGTAAATGAATGTTGATAAATGCTCTGATCTTTGAAGACACTTCTCTTCTTTCAGCCAGCAGGATGGTTTCAGTGAGTGATGACATGTGGAAGGACCAGAGAGCTGGCTTCGGTGACTTCATGGTCTGAGAGCCTCACAGATCACACAAAACAAAGACCTTCCATGCCCAGTCATGGCTGTGTGCTCCCAGTCAAGTGACACTCACCTATTGCTGGGATGGATTTAAAAATTGTTTCAATTGATTTTAAAATAATAAGAATGTTTAAATAGAAACGTAAAAACATTAAAAATAAATACAACTTTCACAAAAGAAAATCTTGAGTGACATGGAAAAGCGATTATATTTTAGTTCCATTAAAAAAAATTCAGTATAATTATTCTGCTTATCATGTTAATAATTTACAGACATGTCAGCCTAAAAAGACAATGAAGATAAACTACTTCCCTTTAACTTTAAGCATTATCTATAGCTGTGAGGCTTCTTTTAAAATTACTGTTTTATTAAAACCAACATCACATTTTATAACATTATTTCCTCCCTTAATGAGAGATCATAAAAGCACATTGATTTAAAGCAAAGTAATTTCTCTCTAAAATAAATAAAGGTAAATTAATTTCCATCTGACTATAGACTAACATTGTATTTTGTTTGTATAATGAAAACAGAAAAATAAAAGAATACAAAATGTTTTATAACCTGGGCACCTATTAAGGCCTTGTCATCTTGGCATCTTTTCTGCAGCATGCTCACCAATTTCAATAACATCAGCAACATGAGGAAATAAATTAAGCATTTTAATTGTGAGATTATAACACACTGATGGAAGATCTGGGGTGTAACCAAAATAAATTTTAATAAAAAAACCAATAATCTAAGCAAAATAAAAAACGCGAGTCTATAGTCTTTAAAAGAAAATAAAAAAGCAAAATTAGTAGCATTCCCAAGCTTATGAAACTCGTAAGCTATAGGCGATATAAATTCTGAATAAAGTTAGAAAGTTTATTATAGATACACAGACTACTTTAAGTAGTAAATCAAAAGCATAAGTGGTTAAAAAATTTCAGATATAATTTAATAATTGATGTTGCAGGTAACTACAATAAAATTATATCCCCAAGGAAAATATAGAAATTTCGAAATAAGGAGTCCATAGTGCCCAGTCTTCTGTGACCATGCAGAAAGATTCACACAATTTTTATGACATTTTAGTTCAGAAACATGGTCATGGATAACTCAGTCTTGAAAGACAGAATTTTTTCTGTCAGATTTTCCAAACAGCAGGTCTATTCTCAACACAATTAGCAACCTGGCAAGGAAAGAGCCCAGAGTAAGATGCTGATGCCGTGAGAATCTTATTGGCCCTTCCTAGCTACCAGCCTGGGACATGACCATAAGTATTTGACTGTGAAGACACACAGGAAAGGCCAAGGGTCTGCCCTGTGTTTGCTACCTCACCAGGGTGGCAGAAAGAGCATTGTAAAGAGCTTAGATGGTTAGTGAACTCTCACTTAGCCTAATTAATTTTTAATCATAGTTTGAGGTAATTTACATACAATAAAATCCACACATGTTAAGTGTACACTTTGATGAGTTTTAATAGACATATACACCTGAAAAAATACTTCAATCAAGATGTTGAGAGTTCTTATCGCTTTTTTTCCATGTCTCTTCCCCACCAAAAGACCCTTTTCAAGTCAACATTGGTCTGCTTTCTCTTGGTTCTAGAATCTTGTCTTGTCTTTTCTAGAATTCCATATAGATAAGATTTTACAGAAATTATGTCCTTGTGTCTGAGCTCTTTTTCTCAATATAATGCCTGCAGGTTTACCTAAGGTGTGTGTATCAGTAATTCAATGTTTTTAGTGCCAGCTATTCCATTGTATAAATGCACTGAAATCTGTTTATTCAAACATCTATTGATAAATAAGCATGTTGCTGCCAGTTTGTAGCTGTTACAGATAAAGCCACTTTGGATATTTTTTTACAAGCTATTTTTATGGGCATAACTTTTTAATTCTCTGAGGTAACATTCAGGAGTGGGTCATTTAGTGAGTGTATTGTAAGTGTATGACTAACTTTATAATTGCCTTGCAAACTGGTCATACCATTTTATATTCCCACCAGCAGGACATGGGCATTCCCTTTGTTCTGTCTTCTTCAATACTTTGCAGCTTAATCTTTTTAATTTTGGTGGCATTTGGGACCATTGTGAATGTAATGTGAATATATTGGACAGCTTATGAAGTTGAGTATCTTTCATATGCTTATTTGTCATTTACATATCCTCCTTTGTGCACTAGATATACAAATAGTTCACCCATTTTTAATAGGATGTTTATCTTGTTTCAAACTTTTTTTAGATTGGAAAAATGTAATTTATTTAGAAAGCAAATTACAGAAAAGAGAGAGAAGATTTACATCCCCAAGGTAGGGGAGAGGGTCAAAGCTTAAGAGAACATGGTCTGGCCATAGCTCAAAGATCACATGGCCAGACCATAGCTTAGCAAAGCACTGGCAAATAAAGAGAGAGAGATTCACCTCCCCAAGGCACAGGAGGAAGACACAGCCGAGAAACATGGCGTCCATAACTCAAAGAGCCACATGAACACACCAGAGTTTAGCAAAGCAATGTCCCAAAAGTTATTTTAATCATTGTTTATTTGTATGCATATATGAGCATATGTACATATATATATATGCTACCCAAATACATGAATTACATACATATGCATGTATACATATATGTGTATACTACCCAAATATATATGCAACATATATGTGTGTGTGTATATATATATGTGTGTGTGTGTATGTATGTGTGTGTGTGTGTGTGTATACAATCTATCTATGTGTGTGTATAACGTGTTTGTGTGTGTATACAAATAGGTATAAATTCTGGATACAAATTTTTGATCATACGTGTGTTGTGCTTATTTTCTCCCAGGCTGTGGCTTATTTCTTTATGTCCTTAACATTGCCTTTTGAAGAGCTCTTTTTAGATTTTTTTTAAAAGACGGATTCTTGTTTTGTCATCCTGGCTGAAGTGCAGTGGTGTGATCAAAGCTCACTGCAGCCTTGAACTCCTGGGTTAAGTCCTCCTCCTGCCACAGCCTCCCAAGTAACTGGGACTACAGGCATGCTACTGTGCCTGACTGTCTTTTGAAGATCTCAGCATTTTAAAGTTGATGCCAGCCAGTTTATCATTTTGCCTTATATCAATATAACAAAACCAACTTTCTTATGTTAATTTTTGCATAATATATCTATCCCATCACTTTACCTTCAGTATTTGTTGATATTTTAAAACACTTTTCTTTTTGGCAGAATTTAGTTGGGTCTGGTTATAGAATCAGTCTAAAATACCTGTCTTATAATTTACATAATGAGTCCATTTAAATCTGATTTACTTATTGATCTCTTTAGGTTAAATCAACAGTTTTAATTTTCTCTTGTCATTTATTCACACTGCTTTTTGTTCTATTATCATTCCACTGCTGTCTTGTTTGGGTGAATAAAATAGTTTAACATTCCTTATAACCTCAATTACACTATGATCTATAGCTCTTTATTATTATCATTATTATCATTGTTACTCTAAGGATAATGATAAGCATCCTGAACTTCTCAGAGTCTATTTAGGCTCAGTATTTGATTTCTTTCCACTTTAGACTTTTCACTTTATGCCTGATAATTTCTGCAGCTCACTCTTAAAATATAATAACTTTGCTACATATAATACAATATGCTTCTTTCTCACTATTTTTACAATTGTTTTCATATATAAGTATATACATAAAGATTAGTTATAAATATAAACATAATATTCATTTATTTATATAAGTATAAATAAATAAATATTTATTTATATAAATATGTTTGTAATGCATATATATATTATACATAAATATAAATTATATAAGTAAATATATAAAATTAACATATACTTAGAAAATATATAAAATATATTATGTATATGTATATATTTACTTGTGCAGAAACAAAATTTTTACCACATATATTTACTTGTGCAGAAATAAAATTTTTTGGTAAAAATCAGTTGTATTTTAAATAAACTATAAAATGAAGGACAATAAAATATTTAAAATTTATTCATTTGGCTTCCACTTTTGGTGTATTTTTCTTTCTTTCTTGTGCATCTAAGTCTCCATCTTAAAAAATTTCCCTTCAGTCTCAAGAACAGTCTTAATATTTCTGGTAGTTTATATCTGCCTGTAACACATATTCTCAGATTTTTAAAAATCTTAAAATGTATTTATTTCACTCCTATTTTTAAAGGATATTATCATTGAGTAAAGAATAGCTGGACTCGCTGGCTCAGCCTGTAATCTCGCGCCTTGGGAGGCTGAGGTGAGTGGATTGCCTGAGCCCGCGGGTTCGAGACCCGCCTGGGCAACTTGGTGAGAGCTCATCTCTACAATAAATAAAAAAATTAGC
>CAUYQG010083173.1:0-22384 GCA_963574415.1 Tarsius wallacei
TGGAAGACAGTGTGGCGATTTCTGAAAGAACTAGAAATTGACCTTCCATATGACCCAGCAATTCCTCTATTGGGAATATACCCAGAGGAACTCAAATCAGTCTACAAAAAAGATACCTGCACAAACATTTTTGTTGCAGCACTAGTCACAATAGCAAAAACATGGAACCAACCATGCTGCCTATCACAACTGGACTGGATAAAGAAACCTGGTACATATACACAATGGAATATTATGCAGCCATAAAAAAGGTCAAACATATGGATTTTGCAGCAACTTGGATAGATTTAGTCTATCATACTTAGTGATCTGTTACAGAAACAAAGAACAAAGTACCACTCTCATTCACAAGCGGTCCTTGAACAATTATCATAATCCCATAAGAAAGGGATTGGTAGTAGTGGGAAACTGCCCAGGGAGGGGGATGGGATTGGCAGTTGTGGGAAACTGCCAGGGAGGAGTGGTGGCACACCTCACCAACAAAGATAACTACATAATGAACATTTGTATACCTAACCCTGAGTTGTACCCCACATCGTTAAAATTAAAAATTAAAAAAAATTATCAAAGATGCATGTGTACCTATTATAATAAATCAACTAATTACACAAGGTTTGTTATGTCAAATAGCAGCCCCTATTCTTTTTTTCTCACCCCATTTCTCTTTCCCATTAGGAAAGCATTTTCAAATATTTTCACTGACAATAAACTATTCAAAAAATAAATCAAGAAAGCAATCTCATGTACAATAGCTTAAAAAAATTTAGGAATAAATGCAACCAAGGAGGTGAAAGACCAGTGAACTGAAAACTGTAAAATGCTAATGAAAAAATTTGAAAAAGACACAAGAATGGAAAAATATCCTATGTCCATAGTTTGGAAGAATTAATATTATTGAAATATCTATACTACCCAAAGTGATCCACAGATTCAATGCAAACTCTATCAAAATTCCTATAACACTTTTTACTGAAAAAGAAGAAACAAATCTAAAATTCAGATGTATCCACACAATACCGCCTAATATCTAACACAATCTTGAACAAAAAAAAACAAAGCTAGAGACATCACACTACTTGATTTCAAATTATACTATAAGGCTATAGTAATCAAAACAGCATAGTGCTGGCATAAAACAGACACATAAACCAATAGAATGGAATAGAGGACCCAGAAATACATTAATGTATATATAGGCAATTGATTTTCAACAAAGGTGCTAAGAACATCCAATGGAAAAAGGACAGACTCTTCAATAAATGATGTTGGAACTACTACGAGCAGAAGAATGAAATTACATTCTTAACTTACAACATATTCAAAAAAACAACTCAAAATAGATTACATAAATACTTACATGTGAGACTTGAGCTGTAAAACTACTAGAAGAAAACATAGGAGGAAAACTCCATGACATTGGTCTGGACAATAATATTTTGGATATACCTTCAAAAGCATAAGAAATAAAGGCAAACATATACAAAGGAGATTATATCTAACTAAAAAACTATTACACAGCAAAGGAAACAATCAGTAGAGTGAAGAAATAAACTAAAGAATGGGAGAAAATATTTGCAAACCATAAAACTGATAAGGGTTTAATATTGAAAATACGTAAGGATTCTCTACAAGAAATAGTCAAAGAAGTTCTATATACTGAAAGAAAAGATCAAAATACACCAGTAGAAAAATGCAAGAAATCATAAATTCACAGGCCTAATTGAACACAAACCCAATAGAAAGAATAAATAAGTAAAGCAACCAGATAACAACCAGTAAAATTAATAGAATAGTACCTTACATATCATTATTAACTCTGAACATAAATGGTCTCAATGCCCCACTAAAAAGATAAAGACTGGCAGAATGGATTTTTTAAAAAACCCAAATATCTGTTGCCTTCAAGAAACCCACTTAACTCACAAAGACTCCTATAGACTAAAGGTAAAGGGGTGAGGGAAAATATTTCATGCAAATGAAAACCAAAAATGAGCAGGAGTAGCCAGTCTCATATCAGATAAAACAAATTTTAAATTAACAACAGTCAAAAAAGATTAAAATGGCTATTAAATAGTGATAAAGGGATAAATACAATGAGAAGACATAACAATTTTAACCAAATCTGTGCCTAACACCAGAGTCCTCAGATTTATAAAACAAATTCTACTAGACTTTAAAAAAAGAGATATATACCAATACCATAATAGTGGGATACTTCAACACTCCATTGACAGCAATAGACAGATCATCAAGGCAGAAAGTCAACAAAGAAATAGTGGAGTTAAACAAGACTCTAGAGGAAATGGAACTAACAGACAAAAAAAACTAACCTCTTTTTTTAGGTCTAGTAGAATTTGTTTGATAAGGCTGGGGACTCTGGTATTAGGTGCATATATATTTTAAAAATTTTTTGTTGTTGTTGGATTGATCCCTTTATCATTATATAGTAGTCATCTTTTTCTTTGTTTTTTTTTTACTGTTGTTAATTTAAGGTCTACTTTATCTGATATGAGAATGGCTACTCCTGCTCATTTTTGGTTTTCATTTGCATGAAATATTCTTTCCTACCCTTTTACCTTAAGTCTATAAGATTCTTTGTGAGTTAAGTGGGTCTCTTAAAGGCAGTAGATATTTGGATTGTGTTTTCTTGTCCATTCTGCCAGTCTTTATCTTTTTAGTGGGGCATTGAGACCATTTACCTTCAGAGTTAATAATCATATGTAAGGTACTAGTCTAATCATCATACTGGTTATCTGATTGCTTTGTTTATTTAATTTTCTCTAGTATATTGGTGTTCCATTAAGCCTGTGGACTTTATGATTTCCAGCATTTTTTTTACTGGTGTACTTTGACCTATTGTTTCAGTGTTTAGAACACCTTTGAATATTTCTTGTAGAGCTCATCTAGTGGTTACAAATTTCCTCAGGGTTTGTTTGTCTGCAAAGGACTTCATTTGTGAAACTTGGTTTTGTGGGATACAAAATCCTTGGTTGATAGTTAATCTGTTTGAGTAGATTGAAAATGGGGCCACAATCCCATCTGACTTATAGAGTTTCTTCTGAGAAGTCTGCTCTTAGTCTAATAGGGTTACCTTTGTAAGTTACTTGATGTTTTTATCTCACTTCTCTCAAAATTATTTCCTTCACATTCACTTTGCATAACTGGATGATTATATGTCTTGGGGATATCCTTTTTGCAATGAATCTTCTGAGAGTTCTTTGGGCTTCTTGTATCTCTGGATGTTTTGATTTCTGGCAAGGCCGGGGGGGTTTTCCTCCATTATTCTCTCAAATAAGTTTTCCAAGCCTTTTGCTTTCTCTTCTTCCTCAGGAACACCTATGATTCTTAGGTTTGTATGTTTTACCTAATCCCATGTTTCTCAGAGACTCTGTTCTATTCTCTTGATTTTTTTTTTTTTTATTGTTGTCTGGGTGAATTCAAAAGCCTTGCCTTTAAGTTCTGAGATCCTTTCTTCTGCTTGTTCTAGTCTGCTGTTAAAACTTCCCACTGCATTTTGTACCTTCCTAAATGCTTTTTTTATTTCCAAAATTTTATATTGATTTCTTTTTAAGGTGTCTGTATCTTTGGAGAATTTTTCATCCCTGTCCTGAATAGTTTTTTTTTAAATTTCTTTACGTTGGTTTTCAGTTGTCTCCTGAAGTTCCTTGACCAATTTTATCATCAAACTGTTTAATTATATGTCTGGGATTTCAACAATTTCATTTTGCTTAGTTGCGGAAGAGTTGGTGTGGTCTCTTGAGGGTGTTGACGAACTCTGTTTTTTCATATTGTCAGAATTATTTTTCTAGTTCCTTCTCACTTGGGGAGATGATTTCTTCTTATTTGTGCTTGGCAGGAGACTGATGTAGGCACTGTAGGGTTACCTTGGTTATCTATAGCCTTGGTGTGGTGAGTTTCTCACTTGCCAGTTGCGGAAGTTCTGTACCGGATACTTGCACTGCCTCACAGTGTCCTGAGTGGCTGGAGTGGCTTGGAAAGTGTTGTCAGCTGGCATTTGGGTTCAGGCCTTCCCCAAAGCTGTGGTATTGTATTCTATGTGATGTGTTGTAGTGTTGACCTCTGGGCAGGAGGTGGCATTTGTGGGAGAAAGCCGGCTAAGATGGTGGTTATAAGGTTCCTCCTTGGAAAGTGTCACTCCCAAGGAAGTGACCAGCTAGTCTAGTCGCAGGGCAGGGCTCGAGGGAGTTCCCAAGTTTTCTGTTTGGGGCCTTCTGGAGTCATGCAGGGGAGAGGGGGTGGAGCACTTGAAAGTATGTACTCTTAGCTGCCCCAGTGGGGATTAGGAGAGAGCTGGCACAGAATACTTTAGAGGGGAGTGAGAGGTTGTTATGGTAACACACCCCACCTGGCTCCTGCCTTGGCCTCAGGTAATCTGTGATCTGAAAGTCAAAGTACAGCCAGCTTCAAGGCCTCAGGTGTTCTCAGGCCACCCACCAAGCCAGGAAGTCTGCAGCTGTGGCAGCTGCCCTTGGGGCCTGTTCACTTTCAAGGCTGCTGGAAAGCAGCCACTCCACCCTGCAAGGGTTGAATTCATAGGAAATGGTGGCTGGCACTGTTCAAGACTTTTTTCCTGGACCACTCCACAGCAGAGCATGGCTCGGGGGAGGGGTGTTTTCCATGAGGGGCTGGGGCTCCAGGGATCCCTGCAAGTTCACAGCAGGAACACAGAACTGAAGTCTCGTCACTTACTCTCCCCACTGCCCCTGGAGGCTATGGTGGACTGTGCGGTGCAGGAGAGAGTCCAGCCAGTTCCCGCTCAGGTCTGTGGATTTTTTTCCTTCTTTGCTCTAAGTAGTTATTATCTCTCCAAAGGGCCTACTGCCGGATCTGTTCCTCTCAGGGTGCTGAGAAAACTCTCTATTTTGGTTCACTCTGTAGGAGAAACTCACTCTAGCTGCCTCATGTCGACCATCTTAATCTCTCAATTGACTTGATTCTCATATCCCTGTGTCTTAGGGAATAGGGAGGCTTAAAGAGAGGAGAGATGGGGAAATGGCCAGTTGTTGGAGCAGTTGGAACACATGCATTTACCGATTAAGTTCGCCTTCTTATGTGAGTGCAGTTCATGGCACCCCAGAGCAATTATAATAGTAACACTGAAGATCACTGGTCAGAGGTCACCTTAACAGATATAATAATATTGGAAAAGCTTTAACTATTGTGAGAATTTTAAAAAATGTGACACAGAGACACAAAGTGAGCACATGTCATTGGAAAAATGGCACCGATAGGCTTACTTAACCTGGAATTGCCCCAAACCCCTAATTTGTAAAAATTGCAGTATCTGTGAAGTGCCATAAAGTGAGGTGCAATAATAAAATGAGGTGTGCCTGTACACCGACGAAGGAAGTGGGCTGTATTCTACTTTGAAAGTAACTAACATAAGCACCCTTTGAAATTTATAAACGAGAAGATTTGAAAATTAAAGTGAAAGCTAAAGAGACTATTTTGAAGTGATGACTGACAAAAGGAAAGCTATTGAAAACAGAAGGCTTTACACTGCACGAAGCAAAAATGGAACTCATGTAACATGGAAAAAAAGTTCTAAATGCCAGAATAAAAGAGTGGCCCAGTACAACAGGTTCATTGGAAGCAGGAGAATCTGAGGCTGGATGGAGTGCTGGTTGGATTCTGGGAGCTCCTGATCTCCAGCAGGGTGGGAAGCCCATATCATTCTGGGACACGGTCAGAGCTAAGATGAAGTTGGTGAGGCTAAACGGCTGTGGGTTGGATGAGATGCTCTTTCTGTCGTGTAGCCTCTTATCATCTTTGTTATGAGAATTGATAGCAATAGCAAGTGTCTGTGTAGGTAACAGTCCAGGGGAAAAGTGTGAAAATGTCAATATAGAAGTTATGAGCAAATGGCACCAAGGGAAGGGTCATAGGCACTAGTACACCAACCACTGAATTTTCCTCCTGCTTCTCTAGGCTGAACTTTGTTCTTGTGATCCTGTGTGATGTGGCAGTAAGGGTTATCTCCACACTGGTGAATGTGGCACGGGGGAGGTACCTTGCAGTATTGGGTTACTAAGAAAGGTTGGACGTGAATATGTTAAATATATATTTTAAAAGGAAAGAATATGCTTCCTGGTAATTTTGTGAAAGGGAAGATGGATAAACTGAGGGCCATGGGGACAGTATTTGTAGACAATTTGGAAGGCGATGTGTTTGGGGTTCAGAAGGAATGAAAATGATGTCTGCAATTACTATATGTGAAAGAATATCAAAGGAAGATTAGAAAAAAAAAAGGAAATGTGGGAAGGAGTAATTGGGAACCAGGATGGTCAGAATGATAGGCTAATAGCATCATTCCCATCTACAGACCATGAGAGCAAGGACTGTGGGAACTAAACAGCTTGCCCATGATGACACGGCAAGTCCCTTTTAACCTCCTTTTAGTCTTTCTCTATTTAAGACATGTGCTTACGCATTAGCTTATATTATGAATCAGCATCTTCTCTTGCCATTAATATCACTGCAGCAGATAATAATAGTTAATATGTATTGATTTATTACTAAAGTCACAACACCTTCCTAAATACCTTGCATGTGTTCTTTCTTTCTTTCTCTTTTTCTTTTTCAATTGGAGTCTCACTCCGTCAATCCAGGCTGGAGTGCAGTGGCACGCTCACAGCCATCCCAGGAGCCACCTGCTGGGTTCTGGCTCCGCCTCAGCCTTCCAAGTAGCCGGAACTACAGGCACGTGCTACCATACCCAGCTAATTTTTTTATTTTATTGTAGAGACGAGGTCTCATCATGTTGCCCAGGACGGCTTTGAACCTGCGGGCTCAGGCAATCCTCTCTCCTCGGCCTCCCAAAATGCTGGGATTACAGCCTGAGCCACCACACCCAGCCCACGTGCGTTATTTCATTTAATTTTTACAACAATCCCATTAGAGATATATGCCCAAGGATAACAGCTGGTAAAAGGATGGTCCAACATTCTCAACCTGAATGCAAGACTGCACAGTTTTGCCAGCTGCCTTCAGTGTTTGACGTTGGCACTAGCTCCGTCTAGCTGTGCAATCTTGGGCAAGTCACCTTGACTTCCTAAGTGTCTGTTCCATCAACCATCAAGTTTAAATTTCTTGAAGAAACTTTTTTGAACATTAATGAGATACTAAATGTAAAATTACTTTGTAAATAATGGTGCGACATGTAAATGTTCATTGTTCTTGCTATTACTCTTATCTCCTATGTGAAACATGGCATGGGGCATCCAACTAGCATGATCATTAATGCTGATAGAGGATTGTGGTAGATGTATCTGCCAGGGCTCTGTAGAGAAGCAGAACCACTGTGATTTATAGGGTTAGACCTCATGCAATCTTGGGAGCTGGTTAAGCAGTTTATGAATAAGCACAAATTTACCTCTGTTTCAAGAGCTTCAGGCTGAGGTCATCAGGGCTGCAGTGAGGAAAGATGGATCTGAGGTTTGGTAGACCTGAGACCTGAGTAGCTGAATCGGAACCCATGAGGACCTACTAGAACCGATGTTAATCTCTCACTAACAACCAGCCACCAAGTTCAAGAGTACCATTTCACTGTGGAGCTGCACTCCAGCTAGTTCTGCTGGGAGGATGGCAGTTCTAGTTGCTGCCCTGGCCAACATGGCAGGCCAGCAGAACTGCTAGTGAGCTGTAGCTGTGCATGGCCCAACATCTGCCTGTCTAGTGTCCATGTGGAAACTGCTGTATTTCAGCTTTCTAAATCTCACACTAATTTCTCTGTTGGCAAACCCTAAGTCTGAAACCTACTGAAAAGAGAACTCCAGTCAGATCCATTAGAGATCCATGACCCCTTTCTTCACATCGTACTTCCTTAGTAGATGATTCTATAGTGGTGACTGCCTTCCTTATTATTTATTTATTTTTATTCAGAAACTGCTTGCAAATGACAGTGTTCTGCCTTCCTTGTTAAATGAAAATCTGAGAGAGAGAGAGAGAGAGAGAGAACCATGTAAGTCATGCCTTCTCTTTTTCCCAGGGAATGAGTCTGTCAAATCTTTTCCGAAAAATATGTTTATGCAGAAGTGGGGGAAAGAATATAGGCACCCATCCAGAGGGAAAGAAGACTGGGGTAGCATGCATCACAAAGAAAATATAAAACTTAAGAACAAATTACCATTACATAAAGTGACCATAATGGTGAAACTTTTTCTCAAAAGCCACAGACTACGCTAGTTTTTGCCTAAAGTTTCCTTTGTCATTGCTCCTGGATTGTTTCAACATGGTGATCAGGAATCTGTGGTCAGCACGGGTTCATCGCCTCCTACCCTATTTCAAGGTCAGAGACTATGTGCCCTTCATCTTTTTCCAGATGTGGAGACAAGCCAAGCGGTGAATAAACTTATGGGCTCGGTGTTTAGAGCTACTTGCTTCCCATTAAATGCACAGATGTTGCCTGATGAGCCCTTTTCCTTCTAGCACACCTGACCACAGAGAATCTTACCGAGCCTTGGAAAATGGCTGTAATATGTTTTGTCACCAGAGGAGCACAGAGATTGGAAAATCTGATAAAAAAAATTTGTGTGTCCTGATTTTGTTAATAGAACTATCATATGTGTTTTAGAAGGCGGGCATAAGGTGTGCACTATATGAAACAAGAAATTGGAGTTTTTGTTTTGACACTTCTTTTTGCAAGGATCAGATATTTTAAAGCAATATTGTTAGATGGCAATCAAAAATATGTTTGTGGTTATCTTGTCCAAATGCTTCTGTTGGTTCTTGAGAGCAAAGTTGTGAGAAAATCTTGCTACCCTTAATACTTTTTCTGATTTACTAACTAGCTAAACCCCAGTGTCAGAGTGATCTTGAATTGAGCCCTAGCTCTGCCAAAGCCCATCTCCATGACCCTGGGAAAGGTCCTCCTTCACAATGTTAGTTTTTGCACCTGTAAAATAAGAAGGGTGATAAATTCTTGCACCGTGTTGTGTATGTGTCTGGTGGAAGCAGGTCAGGGTGTAAAACGCACTTAGAATTTCTGGTGCTTAGGAAGCCTCTTACATGTTGTCTATTGTTATAATTATCAAGAGGGCTCCCACTTGTTTGATTGTCACTCGTTCTTACAAGGTAGGCAAAAAAGTTGTTATTGACATTTTCAAATTTTTGAAATGAAGGGAAAAAAGGCAGAGAGAAGCTACGGGCTTTCTGGGTGTCGAATCCTCAAATTAGTGGTCGATCTAAGGCTCAAACTTCTCTCTTTGAACCCCAGATCATCCCCTACACCACTGCTCCAACTTGATTTCAAACTGGATTTCAAAATGTTTATCAACAGGGAAAAGGTTCAGGTATGGTTTTCACTAACACATATGAAAGTATTTCACAGTTTTAACTACTGGTGTGCAGTTGTTAAAATATCAGTATGGCCAGCTAAAAATCAGTCCTGCAATATGCCAGTTCATATTGTGAAAACTTCAGGAATTATAGATGAGTTGCGTATTGAGTCTGTAGCTCTTTCTAGCAAAAGGTTAATCTCAAGAAAGTAACCTTTAGTTGCAGTGTATTACTGGAAAGTGAAAAAAAGGCAAAGCCAGAATCATCTTTCTTTTCATTGAGTTTATTCCACAGTATGAGATTCATGTCCAACACGATTATCCTGTGGGGCTCTAAGGCACCAGTTCTCAAGTACATCTCTTGATGGCCTCTGTACGTCTTAATGCAAAATATATTTGTGGAAGGTTATTAACAACTTTTAGACTTCTCTGAACCACATGTGTTTGGATGGTTGCTGCTTTTACCATTTCTGGTTTTAGAGTATGTTTTATAATATTTAGCCCTTGGCTTATATGAGATGGCAAATAAGCACCTATTTTTTATGGTCAAAACTGGACTCTGTTACACGTGTGAATATTGAGCGGGAATTCTAAAAGGAAATAGAAAGAAAGAGAGAAGGCTCTCCATGCTGGTGTTAAAAATAGTCTAAATTTGACCACATTTTTACATGTTATCACTAAGACAAGGGATATGATTCCTTTATTTTCCTATACATGTGTTTTGCAAGTGAACCTTTGCCTCAGTCCCATTAGTTCCTTTTTTTAAATAAATTTTTTTCACCCAGAGGATCATAAGTTTAAGAGCAAAAGAAAATAGATACACAGAGTCCTGTCTGTAGCAGCATGCAATAATTGTTGAATAAGTATATGAATCAAATGGAATGAAATTCCTCGCAAACCCTCATAATAAGCACTTTGCAACTCAAGATTTCAATAGCCATTGAACTATTCTAAATTTAAATGAGAATCATTTTTAATGTCTCTGTTTAGCACATGTAGTAGATTGTATTACATTTTTGTATTTACTGTACCTCTCTGGGAGATTATATATCCTCACCAATTTCTACCTTGTTGATGCTGGACTTAGCCATGGAACTGATTTTGGCCAAGCTACTTTTCCTTGTATGAGGGGGAAGTGACAAAAGACTATTATTGGCAGGACATTTAAAGGTCATTGCATAGTTGTACCCGCATTCTTTTCCATTATCTAAGAGACCAGAATGTCTGGTAGTGGCTAGTTCATTTGTCCTGGACCACAAAATGAACATGATAGCAACAAAATCATCACCAAGATGTAATATGAGCAAGAAATAAAATTTTGTTTTGAACACTGTTTTAATTTTGGAGTAACTTGTTATTTAGCATAACCTCATGGAAAATAGCTACTACACTATGAAAACATACATTTAAATAAAATGAAAATAATTCCAATTTTTTCTGAACAGCTTTTACAGAAGATCTGGGCTTTCATATCATCTTCTGTCCATCCCTATATACAGATGTGAAAACTAGTTTCGATGAATGGTCCTGAGAGACCAAGAAGACGCTGAACCAAAGTTATGAGCAAATAGCCAGCTACGTATTCATTTGCTCTTTTGTGTGCATCCACAGCAGGGGTCTCCAACCCCCAGACCATGGACTGGTACCAGGCTACACAGCAGAAGGTAAGTGTCCGGGGAGTGAAAGAAGCTTCCTCACCACCTGAGCTCTACCAACAGTGACATTAGATTCTCATAGGAGCATGGACTCTATTGTGAATCATGCAAGCAAAGGATCTAGGTTGCACGCTCCTTCTGAGAATCGAATGCCTGATGATCTGAGGTGAGCTGGGGTGGTGATGCTAAGTGCAAGGGGGTGGCTGCAAATACTGATTAACATTAGTGGTGAGGTTTGGCTGCACATCCTACCCCCTGTCTGTGAAAAACCTGGCTTCCATGAAACTGGTCCCTGATGCCAAAAAGGATGGGGACCACTGCAGCATCGTGTTGTAAAATGAAGAGAGCATGCTGATTCCAGTCGTGATTTCCACTTTGATGAAGATTAGAATTTAGCAACAGGAAAACCACTTATCCTAACTAAGCCCCAGTTTTATCCCATGCAAGAGTGCTATGGTCACAAATTTCCTACCTCACATCTTTCCAGAGGCTGCTGTTGCCTTCTGTTCTACTGCTCATTTCTGGCTGGCTTAACAGCCCTTGGGTTTTTAACACAAAGTGTATTCCTAAATGCATGGAATTTATTTTAAAGATGTGGGGTACAATTCAGGATTAGGCATACAAGTGTCCATAAAACAGGAAAAGTTTGGGCCTCCCTTTGGTCCCCACTTTGCCTGGTCGAGATTGGGTACACTTATTGATGCAGTGTTCACCCCTCCATCACCCCCACCCCAGTAGTATCCCACTACTGCCAATCCCTTTCTTAAAGTATAATGGTAATTGATAGGGTGAGCTTATGAGTGAGAACACGTGGTACTCGTTCTTTTTTTCTGTGATGATCACTGAGTATGATCGACTCTAAATCCATCCAAATAGCTGTGAAGTCCATATGTTTGTCCTTCTTTATGACTGTGTAATATTCCATTGTGTATATGTACCACATTTTTATATGCAGTACAGTTCCAATGGGCAGCTCGGATGGTTTCATGTTTTTGCTATTGTGAATAGTGCTGCAATAAACATGCATGTGCAGGTATATTTTTTTGTAGAATGATTTGAGTTCTTCCAGGTAGATTCTCAATAGGGGGACTGCTGGGTCATATGAAAGGTCAATGTCTAGTTCTTTTAGAAAACACTGCACGGTTTTCCAAAGAGGTTGCACTAGTTTGCAGTCTAATCAGCAGCATAGAATTGTGCCTTTTTGTCTGCATCCTCATAAGCATCTGTTATTGTTTGTTTTATTAATGATGGTCATTCTTACTGGGGTTAGGTGGTATCTCAGTGTGGTTTTGATTTGCATTACTCTGACTAATCTCTGATGATTAGTGAGGCTGAGCACTTTTTCATGTGTCTGTTGGCTGCCCATATATCTTCTTTTGAGAAGTGTCTATTCATATATTTGCCCACTTTTAAATGGAGCTGTTTGGTTTTTTTCCTTTGGCACATTTGAGTTCCTTGTAGATCCTGGATGTTAGGCCTTTGTCAGATATGCAGTTGGTAACTATTTCTTCCCATTCTGTGGGCTATCTCCTCACTCTCTTGATGGTTTCATTTGCTTTGCAGAAGCTTGTCAGTTTGATGAGGTTCCACTCATCTATCTTATCTCTAGTGGCATGGACACTTGGAGTTTTGATCAAGAATTGGTTGCCACTGCCTATTTCCAAGTGTGCCTCCTGCATTTTCTAAGGTTCTTATAGTTTGAGGCTTTAGATTTAGGTCTTTGATCCATTTAGAGTTGATTTCTGTGTATGGTGATAGGTAGGGGTCCTGTTTCAATCTTCTGCATGTTATCAGCTAGTTTTCCCAGCACCATTTACTGAATAGCTTCTCCTCTCCCCAGTAGTTGTTGACAGAGGCTTTGTAGAAGATGAGTTGCATGAGGTTTTGCTTCTGGAATCTCTATCCTATGCCATCGATCCATATGCCTGTTCTTGTACCAATACAAGGCTGTTTTGATTATTGCAAAGTTTGAAGTCTGGAAGTGTATGCTAAGGATTGTTTTGGCTATTTGTGGTCATTTATGTTTCCATATGAATTTCTGTGTTATCATGTCCAGGTCTGAGAAGAATGATGTTGGTAATTTAATGGGTATTGCGTTGAATCTGCAGATTGCCTTTGGTAGGATGGACATCTTAACAATGTTGATTCTTCCTATCCATGAACATGGAAATTTTTTTCATTTGTTTCTGTCTTCTTGGATGTCTCTGAACAGTGTTTTGCAGTTTTCATTGTAAAGGCCTTTCACTTCTCTGGTTAGGAAGATGCCGAGGTATTTCATTTTATTTTGTGGCTATTGTGAATGGGATTGTACTTTTAATTTGGGTCTCTGCCTGCTTGTTGTTGGTGTATAAGAATGCAAATGTCTTTTGTACATTTATTTTATATCTTGAGATTTTGCCAAAGTCCTTTATCAGTGCAAGCAGGTTTTTGACAGATTCTCTTGGATTTTTGAAGTATAGGATCATATCATCAGCAAATAGGGATAACTTAACTTCCTCTTTTCCTATTTGGATACCCCTGATTTACTTCTCTTGTCTAATTGCTCTAGCTAGGACTTCCAACACAATGTTGAAAAAAGGAATGAAATTAGGCAGCCCTGTTTTGTTCCAGTTTTCAGGGGAAATGTTTCCAGTTTCTGTCCATTTAGCAATATGCTGGTTGTGGGTTTATTGTACATGGTGCTTACAATTTTGAGGTATCTTGCTTCTATACCTAGGTGTTTAAGAGTTTTTATCAAGAAGGGATGCTGTATTTTTTCAAAAGCTTTTTCTGCATCTAATGATATAATCATGTTGTTCTTGTTTTTATATCTGTTGATGTATTTAATTACTTTATGGTCTTGCAGATGTTGAACCAGCCCTGCATCCTGGGGATGAAGCCTACTTGGTCATGGTGGATGTTTTTTGAGATGTGTTGTTGGATTTAATTTGCTAGAATCTTGTTGAGAATTTTTGCATCTATGTTTATCAGGGATATTGGCTTGTAGTTCTCTTTTTTTGTTGGATCTTTACTTGGTTTGGGTATCAGTATGCTGTTAGCTATTAAAATGATTTGGGGAGAATTCCATCTTTCTCAATTGCCAGGAATACAATAGGATTGGTATCAACTCCTCCTTGTACATTTTGTAGAATTCTGCTGGAAAGTCATCATGCCTTAGGCTTTTTGGGGGGAGGAAGTTTTCATATGACAGAGTCAGTTTCCTGGGTTGTTATTGGTCTATTTGATGTTTCAATATCTATTTGTTTCAAACTTGGGAGGTTGTGTGATGTTTAGAAAATCCTTCATGTCATTTAGATTAACAAGTTTGTTTCCATACAGGTGTGCATAGTAATCTCTGATACTCTTCTGTGTTTCTTCAGGGTCAGTTGTGATTTGATCTTTTGCATTTCTGATTGTGCTTATTTGGCTTTTTAAATATAGTTCCACATCTCTCACAGCTTTTCTCCTTCTTTTTGAGATTTTTGCCTATGTTTTTGACAGACTTGGTTGATTCCATATTTTGGTCTTCAAGCACGGAGATTCTTTCCTCTGCTTGGTTGATCCTGCTCCCTATGCTTGTTTTTGTGTTATTTGATTTCCAGGAGGGAGTTCTTCATTTCTGGTGTTTCAGAATAAGCTTTTCTGATATCAACCAATTCTGTTTTTACTTCCTATATGACTTTGGTGAGTTTTGCTTCTAGTTTCTCTTGTTTCTCTCTGTTATTTTAGCCTTCCAATCTCTGATTTCTGTGACTGTCATCTGGGGCAGGTCATTTCAGGGTGTTTCCATTGTTTGTGCTCTGATAGCTGCTTTTTGGGGCAATGTCTCTTTAAGATTCTGAGGGTTGCCTACTTTTTTTTAATGGATTTTTTTTTTCTCATTTGTAACAGACCTCTCCTCCCTCTCTGTAATTTCTTTTTATTTTTGTTGCTCTGAAGCTGGTCAATGACCCTCTTTTCTAGGGCTCTTTCTGTATTTCAATGTCACTCAATGAGAGAGGGGGGTATTCACTTCTGTTCCTTGCTCCACCCTGTGACAGGTTTCTTTCCTGTATATTTTCTCTCCTGCCATTAATCTAGTCAGGTAGATTTCAGCCCATGCTGCTAACAGTCTACAGGGAGTAAGTGGGGGGATGAGCCCCTGCCCACCCTCTGCAGTTCGCAGCCCAGAAGCTTTCCACTGAAAAAGTGTTTCTTATGTCACTCCCTACCTGTTCAAGTTCACGCTCTGCTCTTGAAAAAGAATTAGTTCCCTGCCACAGGGAGAAGGGTTTCACCCTGTAGGCATGCAGGACTTGGAGGTATTCTTTCTGATCTGAAGATGGCTATCAGTGGTTGGTGGCAGTTGCCAGCTGGGTTCACTTTTCAGGCGGGCTTTCCCTGGCTGAGAGCCAGTATTGACAGAAACTGCACTCAGAGTGGCTGACCAGGTATGAGTTTTTTTTTTCCCTGTCCCACCACTGTATCCTGACCAGGACTCCTCTCATGTGGGACCTATGATGCATGCATGCTGGGAGGGGGTGAACCACTCTACAGTGTCTTAGAATCCCTTACCCACTCTCCTTCACTGGAGAGGGCTTCCGCTCCTGTGTGAGCCTGGCACACAACAGGGGATGGGATGCCTGGATTCTCACATCTGCCATCCCTGTCTGGTCTCTGTGTTTTCAAAAAGACCTTTACTGGTTGCAGGGTGCTTCACCTGTATAGAAGTGTTTGGGGTATCTCCATCTATCATAGCTGGGTCCCTGCTTTCTGCCTTGCTTGGTGACAGAGTTGCCAGTCTGCTGCTCCACAGTGGCAACCTTGGATCCTTCCCCATTACTGTGTATTTTTTTTAAATTAAAGATCATCAACCCTAGGCAATATCATGAGATCTTATCTCTACAAAAAATAAAAAATGACAATTAGCTGGGCATGGTGGCTCATACCTGTAGTCCCAGCTTCTTTGGAGGCTGAGGTGGAAGGCCAGATGGAATTCTTATTTGTAGTCTGGGTGATATTTGACAAAAGAATTAACCTATGATTATATTCTTTAAGTAAAGTATATTTTCTTTTATTTTCAAATGTCTAAAATCTAATGACATCTTTCCTAAAGGCAGATATTTCCTTAGTTGTACAATGACCATGAGAACATGCCAGTTTTTAGGTTTCAGTGAGATTAGGCTGTTTGTAGTAATAAATCTCAATTCATATAAAAAGGGAAGGTTGTAAAATGCTGTTTAAGTGAAAAATGTTTTTACCTTTTTATTTTCCCACTTACACATATTATTTGAGAGGGACTATCTCATTTTCAAGGCTGCTAGGAGTAAGCTGTAAAGTAGCTGGAAGCAAAACAGTTTCTGTATTCAGACTTGGGAAGAAATAAAATTTTCCTCTCACCCATATAATAATAATATCTGCCTCATACAATTTTTTTGAAAATTACATAAAATAATTGCCACAAAGCATTTAGCATAGTTTACAATAAACATATGCATACATTTACAATAAACAGATATTCAGATTTTCATTCAAAGCCAAGGATATTTTAGTTTTTCTATCTTATTAATTTTTCTCTCATTCTTATTATTATTTTTGTGTTTGGGCATGGATGCACCATATTATTGCTATTAAAGCTCCATAGTTGTGTATACTTACTGAAAGCAACAGTGAGGAGTAGTTACCAAAAGCACTGAACATAGAATCAGAAGTTCTGTTTTGAATTCTAACTTACAGTCGATTGCTTATTTTTCCTGAGGGTTATTTCAAAATTGTTCTTAAAATGAAATAAGGTAAAGTAAAACAAAGTGTCTATCATTGATCCAGCATATAACAGATGGTCAACAAATATTAGGTATTCTCCCCACGTAAAGTATATATTTCTGACAAATAAGAAGTCTGACATGAATTTCTCTTTATCTTCACCTAACTTACTGATCTTCATACTCTTGGTGGCTACCTAACAATTAAATATTTCCAGACTTCATGAGTAGAGGTATTTCCAACTTTTTTGACCATATGACAAAAGAGTAGAGCATGTAAATTTATTTGATTGCTTTCTAATAGAAATATCTGAATACTCTTCTGCACCTTACAACTTCAAGAATACTATTTTCTTTGTTATTGATGTCCAAGCAAATACAATATTAAAAATAAATTTCAGGAATGCAGTGGGAAATGAAACTTACCAGGTGGAAGATCAAGAGGAATTAAGTGCCAAAGCTCTTGCCCACATGTCTGTAAGATTGAATTGACTTAATAAGTTTGATGCAGAGAGAGTTGTATTGTTAGGAATGCGTGTGTGCGTGCGCGCGCACACACACACACACACACACACCCCTTTAACTGCTGTCCATGTGATCACATCTTTCTGCTGTCCATTTAGAATTCTCATGAATAAATAAATATAAATAGGTTGTTTTCATTTTTAAATCAGCTTTTTATCTAAAGTTTAAACCTAGCATAAACTAGCATATGCACAGACTAAAAAACATGGTAAATTGGGGAATGCCCAAAACAGTTCATGATTGCTATACTCTTCTCTGTAAAAGAGTAAAAGAAGTGCCGTATTTTTAAAAATCTCATCTTGATTTAACCTGTTTGATTTTTAACCTTCCTGTATTTTTTTTTCCCAATCACCACCAGTCTTAAAGCATGCAGTTTTTTCACTCCAAAGCTTTGCAGGGTAATTTGGGCAAAACGTTTTCTGGCTATTCTCCTAGAAAACCCCATTATCTTTCAGGCTTCAGCTTCTATATCCTATAGCAAGATTTTCCTTTATTCCTTTTTTTCTGTTCAGGACCAGGAAAATGCCCTTCCTATGTTATCCTTAAGCTCTTTGCATAATATCAAAACAGTAGTGTCCTTGTCTGTCTTCTCCAATAGATAGTAAAAATCTTTAAGGCAGGGACTTAATTTTGTTTACTTTTGATTCAAATTCCTAGAATGGTGCCTGTCACATAATACATGCCTAACAGACATTTGAGGAACTGTATTGAACTGATGTACAGACAAGTTTATGTATATAAATGTATTCCAAAGTGATCCCCGAGTTACCACTAGTCCAAGAAGAATCCTACTCTATGTACAGATTTTTGAAGGGGACACTGATATATATTTTTTATGGAAGCCAGTTCTAATTTGTGCTGCACTAATAGGTTTCAACATTTTATTGTGATATTTGGGAGCTTGATGCCATAGATGTCACCTATGAAATGTGTAAATATAACATGTAACATGCAATAGGCCAAGTTTAGGAATATGCGCTCATCTTCAAGTTACCTCTACACCTGTGACCATGATGTCCACTCTGTGGTTTTAGTTTTCTGCTCTGAAAAATAAAAATAATGACTATTCCTTCCTACCTAACAGAAGGGAGCAGTATACCTGCCCTGCTCAATCAGATAGTAAAAGGTTTGTTTTTAATTGGTTAGAGTTCATTTTCTCATGGTGGTTCTAATGCTCAATTTGATAAATCTGCAAAATAAATGTAGAGAGAACAGCTGATTTTAAGAAATGTGATTCAGTAAAAAGACATAAAGGCAGCTAAGGGGAGAAAGAAGAGTGCTAGCATAGAGAAAAATACAGCTTCTAGTTAATAGACGTCCTCTATACAATAGAATTGTGTCCATTTAAGATAGCAGACATCTTAAGAACATTTTTAGCTATCTCCTAGAGCTAGGCTAAGAAAATACACGATTTCTTTTTTTTTTTTTTTTGAGTTGGAGTCTCACTCTGTCGCCCAGACTGGATGGCCACTCCCGGCCACCGCAGCCTCGACTTGCTGGGCTCCAGCGATCCTTCCACCTCAGCCTTCCAAGTAGCTGGAACTACAGGCATGCACTACCACGCCCAGCTGATTTTTTTTATTTATTGTAGAGATGAGGTCTCGCCAAGTTGCCCAGGAGGTTCTTGAACCGCAGGCTCAGGCAATCCACTCACCTCAGCCTCCCAAAGGCGCGGGATTCCAGGCTGAGTCACCGAGCCCAGCTTACACGATTTCTTTTACAAGGAAATTGAAAAATCAGAAAACAATTTCCACACTCAAACTTATACAGACCTCATTTATTGGAAATAGTGTGAAAAATATTCACAGTGCAACTGGAAGTGTTTTATCCATGAATAACAGCCAAACTTCTAATGATCCAGATCTCTATAAATACTATATCCTTTCAATAACACAAATAATTTCTTTGTCTGTGTTTTGGGTAGCCAGTATTGGCTCCACTTAAACTAAGCCAAGCAGAAGAAAGAATACTTTTTTTTATCATGGGAATAGAAGTAAGGCAATAGGAAAATTAGTCATTTCACATTTTTGCTACTTGTATCTCTGGGGTTCACTTCCGTAGTATGTTTATTGTTTCTTTATTTAAACATGTAATTTAAATTTACAAATTAAAGTTTTGCATATTTATGGGGCACAGGATGATGTTATGATTTGTGAATACGGGCATATTTTGTTCTACTGTGCTTCACTTTATTGTGCTTGGCAGATACCGCACTGTTTTCAAATTGAAGGTTTGTGGCAACCCTGTGTTAAGCAAGTCAGTCAGAGCCATTTTTCCACGAGTGTGTGCTCACTTTGTGTCTGTATCTCATTTTAGTAATTTTCACAATATTTCAAACTTTATTATTATTATATCCGTGATGGTGATCCGCGACCATTAACTTTTGATGTTACTGCTGTAATCATTTTGGGGGAGGCACAAATTATGCATACATAAGATGTCAAATTTAATGAATAAACTGTCTACCTGCAACAACATCTCTCTTTCTTTTCTGGGGCCTCTCTAATCCATAGAGACGCAACAATATTGAAATTAAACCAATTAATAACCCTACAATGGCCTCCACATATCCATATGAAAGGAAGAGTCCTACATCTCTCACTTTAAATCAAAAGCTAGAGATAATTAAGCTTAGTGAGAAAGGCTTGGTGAAAGCCAAAATAAGTCAACAGCTAGGTCTCTGGTGTCAAATAGTTATCCAGGTTGTGAATGCAAAGGAAAAGTTGTGGAATTAAGAATGTTACTTTGATAAACAATAATTTAAAATGTTACTTCAATAAACAAGAATTAAAAATGCTACTTCAATAAACATGTTTTAGTGGCCTGGATAGAAGATAAAACTGGCCACAACATATCCTTCAGCTAAAGCCTAATCCAGAGCAAGATCTTACCTCTCTTTACTTATATGAAGACTGACAGACATGAAAACGGTACAGAAGAATAGTTTGAAGCTAGTAGAGGTTGATTCATGAGGTTGAAGGAAAGAAGCCATCTCTTTAATGTAAAAGGGCAAGATGAAACAGCAAGTAATGAGTAAAAGTTTCAATAAGTTATCCAGAAGATCTTGCTAAGATCATTGATGAATGTGGCTACACCAAACAAAAGATTTTCAATGTAGATAAAACAGTTCTATTGGAAGAATATGCTATCTAGGACATTCATAGCTAAAAAAAAGTCAATGCCTTGTTTCAAAGATTCAAAGGACAGGCTGACTCTCTTATTAGGCCCTAAAGCAGCTGGTGACTTTAAGTTGAAGCCAATACTCATATACCATTCTGAAAATTCTAGGGCCCTTAAAGGATTATTAAAACCTACTCTGCCCTAAGATGGAACAACAAAGCTTGAATAATAGCAAATTTATTTAATCACTCAAGACTATTTTAAACTATTGAGGTCTACTGCTCACAGGTACACAAAAAAGATGCTTTTCAAAATATTAATAAGTAATTGAGATTTTTTGCTTCCAGAATCTCTATCCTGTTCCATTGGTCTACATGCCTGTTCTTGTACCAATATCAGGCTGTTTTGGTTATTGTAATCTTATAATAAAGTTTAAAACCAGAAGTGTGATACCTACTGGTTTGTTTCTTTTGCTGAGGACTGTTTTGGCTATTCATGGTTGGTTATGCTTCCATATGAATTTCTGTATTGTCGTTTCCAGATATGAGAAGAATGACATTGGTATCTTAATGAATATTGTGTTGAATCTGTAGATTACCTTGGGTAGAACCTATTCAGTAAATGGTGCTGAGAAAACTGAATGACCACATACCTATCACTACACACAAAAACTCAAAATGAATCAAACTCCTAAAGATAAAACCTCAAACTATAAGAATCTTACAAAATGCAGGAGACACACTTACAGATATTAGAATAGGTATCCAATTCCTGATTAAAACCGCAATTGCTCAAGCTATAAGAGACAAGATTGACAACGGGACCTCATCAAACTGAAAAGCTTCTGCAAAGCAAAAGAAACCACTAAGAGAGTCCTGGGGAGACAGCACACAGAATGGGACAAAATATTTGCCAGTTGTATATCTGAAATATGTGGAACTCAAATGTGCCAAAAGGGAAAAAAAAGCAGCCCTATTAAAAAGTGGTCAAAAGATGTGAATAGATACTTCTCTAAAGAAGACATATGAGCAGTCAAAAGACACATGAAAAAAGACACAGCCTCACTAATCATTAAAGAAATGGAAATCAAAACCACACTGAGATACCACCTAACTCCAGGCAGGGTGGCCATCATTAATAACGCAAAAAAGGAGTTCCGGTAAGATGGCGATGGCACAGGTGGGACTGTGAGATTCTCCAAAAGTGAATTCCCGTAAAGACTCTTACTTTCCTTCCCCCACACCCCCGCCCACCACCAGCTGCACCGGTCTGAAGCCTGGACACCCTGGGTACCACACACGGCTGGCTACCATGGCTCCTCTGCTGCTGCTGTTCCACCCCAAGTGGCCCGAGGCCCAGCTGCATGGCATTCCCAGCTCCCTCCCGGGTACACTGTCCCAAGCCGCCCACTGCCGCCTGTAGAGGCCCTTGGATACCGCCTTGTGGAGATCCCTTGCTGGTTACACTGATCTGCCCGGCACTTAGCTGCTGCCAGCTCCCTCCCTGGCTGGGCACCCAGCCCAGTCTCAAGCCGTGGCAGCCTGTAGAGGCACTCCACACCCACCGCTCAGAACTACAGGCTCTATTCCCTCCTGGGGCACGCCACCAGGCCCAAGGCTACCACTGCCCATGCAGGCCCCCAGCACCCGTGCCTCTGGGCTCTGTGCTGCCATCCAGGCTGAAGCACCCAAAGCTGTGGCCGGTGCTTGACCCTCGGAGTTCCAGGTCCCCTTCCTGGGTTCTAGGTCCCTACCCAGCCCCATCTCAAGCCACCGTCACCCAGGGAGGCTCTAGGCACCTGTCCCTCAGAGATACCAGCTCCATTCCTGACTGAAGTGCCCTGTGCAGGGCCCAAAGCTGCTGCCACCCACCTTTTGGAGCTCCGGTCCCCACACTGGCTGAGTGCCCAGCAGCCTCTCACTCTACTTCCCCCAACTCGCCCCTGACTACAGGGGGACCAGAGAACAGTTGAAGCCCTGTGACCAGGCAGAGACCTGCAGTGACTCACCCACCCAGCTCTGCCTAACCTCCAACTGGGAGCTAAGACCCCATGGTTGTGTAAGGGAAC
>CAUYQG010083174.1:0-13672 GCA_963574415.1 Tarsius wallacei
GAGGGGGATGGGATTAATGGTGGTGGGTATCTATCTGAGGATGGGGAGACACCTCTTATCAACAAGGGTACCTGAACGAAATATTTTTGTATGCCTAACCCCTAACTGTACCCCACAATAACATAATAAAATAAAATAAGAATTAAAGAAAATAAAAAAAAAAAAAAAAAAAAAGAAAAAAAAAAAATTTTTAAATGTTCTTAAATTGAAAAATTTCTAAGACATTAAATGAAAAAAAAAACCAAAAAAAAAAAAAAAAAAAAAAAATATAAGTTATTAAAAAGAACCAAATGGAAGTTATAGAACTGAAACATGCAACAATGGAATAAATAATTTGCTGAATGGGTTTACTAGTAGAGTAAAAATGACAGAGGACATAAACTTGAGGATAGAATAATAGAAACCACCCTTTTTGAACAACACAGAAAAAAGAAACAGAGCTTAAGTGACCTATAAGATAATAGCAAGATATTCCAACATTTGTATAATCAGTGTTCAAGGACTGGAGCTGGAGAGTGGACTAAAAGAAAATGTGAAGAAATAATGACTGAAAAATTCTAATTTGGCAAAACATACAAACCGACAGACCCAAGAAGCTGAGTGAGCTGTAAAGAAAAACAAAAGAAAGATGCTAAAACATATCATTTCAAGTGCTGAAAAAGAAGAACTGTCAACCAAAAATTCTATATCTAGTGAAATTATTCTTAGGAATGAAGATAAAATAAAAAAACATTTTCAGACATAGAATAATTTAAAAAATTTATTACCAGCAGACTTACCATTAAATTCTGACTAAAAAAAGTTATTCAAATAGAAAGAAGAAATAATAGATCAGAAATATGAGTACATACAGTAGACAATCCACTTTTTCATCAATTTTATGAATGATATTTTATGATTAAAACAAAAATTTTAACACCATCAAATACTCAATATTATAATATATAAAAGCTGAGACAGTAAAGGGCTTTACACGGAAATGGAGGGTCCATATATCTTCTTTTGAGAAGAGTCTATTCATGTCTTTTGCCCACTTTTTAATGGGACTGTTTGTTTTTTTCCCTTCAGCTCATTTGAGTTCCTTGTATATCCTAGATGTCAGGCCTTTGTCAGATATGGAGTTGACAAATATTTTTTCCCATTCTCTGGACTGTTTCCCTGCTCTCGTGATGGTTTCTTTTGCTTTGCAGAAGGTTGTCAGTTTGATAAGGTCGACACTGACTTTCAATGTCCTGTTCAACACAGGCCTTCAGAATGTGTCCAACCCACAGCACCTTCATCCATTGCACCCTTATTTTAGGTGCCCAAGTGCATTAACTTATCCACTTGACTTACCTCAAAAGTGGGGGTAAGCCAGTACCACCCCTCATTCTTTGTGTTGTCAAGGTATATGCACATATTTGACCGCCTCGGCATTTGTACTCCTGGCATTTAGATTGCTACATATTGAAGTGCTGCATGCTAAAGTAGGAAGTGTGATTGCCACTTTATGCTTGTGTTGGCACCTCTGGTGCTTCAACTCCATGTGGACCAGGCCCTGAACACCCATATAATGGGACAGTCAGTTCCCAGGTGTTTTTGACAGATTTATGCTGGGGCTGCAGGCACGTGTATATTTAAAGACCTCTTCAAAATGCTTGATATCTATTGGATTCAGCCATCTGTTCATTCCAGGTCAGCCGGTGCATGTAGCTCTTCATTTTGCACACAACTTTTCCCTCACATTTGTACTCAATTTTTTTGGCTATATTGTTATATGACAGGGCTCTAGGTACATGGTGATGAGCCCTAGACTTGGCAGGAGCCCAAGTTTATATGTGTTATCATGGCAGCATTTTCTATTATGGCCCCAGTGTCATGTTGGAACTGTAGTTCATGCTCCAAGCAAGCCTTCTTATTATGCCTTTTTAAGGGTTTCTCCACTCCAGATTTTTCTTGTCACTTAGGTGAATCAGACACTGGTTCATGTATTTCAGGGGATTTAAGAAAAGCTTTCTGAACCTCTGTCATTTGCTTGAAGCAAGAGTCAAGTGATCTTTGTCCCTTCTCATAAGTATGGGGAAAATGCCCACCAGCTCCTTTTCTTAGATTCTACATGTCTTCCATGGAGAACATAGATTTTTTCTTCTGCATGTTGTGGAAGTGTAGTTCTCTCCTAAACCAGTCTTCTTATTGTGCCTCTGACAGGGGCAGCTTCAGATCCAACTTTCTCTTTCTCAATGATTTAGCCACTAATCTCTGTGCCCCTCTAACTTCCAGAGGTTGACATTCACTGAAATTTTTCAGCCTTTTTCTTCATCACATCCTCCCCTGATGCTGTAAGTGTTTACCTAGTTTGCAGAGCTATAAAATGTCTGCTCCAGACAGATTTTGCCAGCACAATAGTTATTTTATGGATGGACCAATGCCTAGAGTTTACTATTCAGCCATCTTCCATGGCAGCTCTAACCCCAGGTTCTTGACTTCTCTTGCGAGAGTCACACACTAAACACTGTGTTTCACAGACTTCAGGGGATATAAGACAAGCTTTCTGAAGCTCTTTGTCATTTAATTGAGGCAAGAAGAAGGTAATCTTTGGTCTTCTCTCATCAGAGTTGAAAAAAACCCACCATAATATCTTTCACAGGGTCCACATGTCCACATGGAGAGCACAAACATTTCTTCTATAGGAGTTGGGATTGTAGTTAGCTCCCAAGGAAACTCCCTTTTTCACTTCTGGAAGGAGCAACTCCTACCCCAGATTCTCTTCCTACATGATTCAGATACTGTGTTCCTCTAACTCAGGTCATGAATGAAGCTTCTGGATGCTGTTGTTATTGAGTCAGCCATTCGATCTCTCATCTCATAATCTCCAGTCATGCAAGTCAGAGTTTTACCGCGAAACAGGTGTTGGGTACTGGATGGCTTCAGCTTCCTCCTTGGATAGGGTGATTATATGACTTATGAGTGTTCAAGGAAGAGGATTCCCTAGTGTCAGCCAAGTGTAGGGCTTTGGCTCTACCTTTTTGCCTTGGTGACCTTACCCATAACCATTATAGGCCATGCAAGGAAAATCTGAGTGTGGCGGAACACTGTGTGATCCCTCCAGAATATAAGGGGATGGGAGGCATGTGAGGAATTGCTTCAAGGTCATCTCCTACTTACTTCCCTCTCTTCTGTGAAAGGTTGTAATAAGGCAGTTTCTCATCCCCTCCATGATCTCTTGATACATGAGACTTTTTAATGTCCGCTCAATGTTAGACTAGAGCTGCAGTATAGAAAACCCCTTAGCATTCACAACCCTGGCACACGGTAACAGACTACTTTGCTAAAATCTTTGATGACATGGGGCCATGTGATCCTTAACCTTTGTTCCTGAAACCCCTGCTGTGTTGCAAAGGTGGCGCAAGTTAGAAATAATGGAGGTTAGAACCCCTTACATCTAATAAAAACGTTCCATAGTTATCACATTCTCATCTGTGTCACTAGGATATTGAAACTATCTTCCTCTGATCAGTAGCCCTGACCATAAATAAAATATTCCCTGCTGATCAAGATAGTCAGTTATGCAGCAATATATTGAGGTCTGCTCCTCCAGTTAGCTGAAAGGAAGGGACCATTAAGGATAGTTTTCAGCAAAAAAATCAAATAAATTATAGAGCCTTCCTTCTGATCAGTAGATGTGGGGGTCCAGCCAGTTGTCCTGGAGGGGAAGAAGTAGAGATTATCTGGTTGCCTAATGATTGTTCCCATGTTCAAGCCAATTGGACCACAAGCACCAGGGTAATGACAAGAAGTAGACAGGAAAACCTATAAAACCTTGCAGAGTTCTGTCTTCTTATGACTCATGTTTGTCTAACACATTCAGCGCCACCTTTCTATATAGACCTTTCTTCTTTCAAGAGAAACAAGTTTAAGATCGAGACACTAGACCTTCTCTTACTAGAACAGGAGGCTTTATTCATTGGTCAGGGTGTGCTGGGGACTTGATGTGAGAATGCTGCAATTTTGTGCACAGATTCAGAAGTCACGGTGCTGCCTTGAAGCATCTGTGAGTATGGTTAGAAATTTAATTTGGATGTGGAAACATCTCTCAGATTTGATATGGACGAATGTGAGTTTATGGGTGGGCCCCTTTCATGCAAATACACATGCAGATCATTGTAACTAATACTTCTGAATGTTTTGTGGGAATAATTGTGTTAATTGTATGTACTTCTCTTCATTGTAAGGGATGTTCACAATGGTGAAATGCCACAATTAGAGCAATGATAGTGGGTCAAGTGGACAATCAGATGTCACCTAGAGCTCCCCAACCCAGCCATAAGGTATCAATAAGACAGTGTAGTATGCTGGGTTTGGGTGCATATGATAAGAGTCTCCTACACTGATCAAGGAACTAATGGAGGCAGAGGTGCTTAAAGAGACTATACTATCCTACAGCAGTCATGTATGACCTATGATAAAAGCCAATGGTACTTGATGCCTCACTACAGATGACTACAAGCTCAATGCTGTAGCAGTTTTCCTCCTGACTGCAGTTCCAGATATCATGATGGTCATGGAATCCATTGTGCAGAATGAAGGGCCTAGTACACAGGGCTGGACATGTTCATGGTTTCTTCGTATCCCACTACAATTAGATGATCAGAGCCTATTGTCTTCATGGGGCCCAGCATATAAAATATTCCCTCTGTTTTGCTGCATGGTGACCTAAGGCTTTCCGTTATTTCTCATAGGTTGATTGGCTAAGACCTACAAAAGACTGAATTATACCAGAGAAGTCCTGGTACCATTAAATGATGACATTATTTTGACTGGAAGGGTTGAAGACAGTGTTTTGTCTCTGTTATGTAGATGGTTCAGTATGGAAGTAGTGATGGAAGATTAATCCTGACAAGAATCAACAGCCAGTTATCTAGATATATTTTGATGAAACATGCCAACTGATTCCAGGTTAACAATCCTGACTCTTTTTAAGAAAAAAATTGATGAACTTAAAACATCCAGAAAATTGGGAGAGCATATGATAAACTTGATCAATATTAGATGAACTTCATGCCTCACATGGGGATCCTGCTCAGCCCACTGTATAAGACACCAAGACAGGCATCCACTTTGACCAACAACATGCCTTAGAAACTATGGAACAATCTCTATAGATCAGCTTTTCACTTGGGCTAATCATTCAGGCAGTAAATTTTGAATGAATAGGTTGGTGTAGTAGGATATGATTAGTGAAGGAACTTTTATCACATGCACCCTAACCCAGTATACTACACTGCCTTACTGATACCTAAATGGCTGGGCTGGGGAGCCCTGGGGGACACCTGATTTTATGTATATAGACAATGGCACACTTTGGGATTGGTTTATGGTACTTTCCTGGCATTGCCACCTGATATATTCGTTTGAGAGACTATAACTGCCTGTTAGTGGATGTTAATGAACATTGAGAGTAATTGAGCAAGAACAGGGGTTGTAATGGCCTAACTGCCCTATCATGGGGTGAGTCCCACATGAGAACACAAATAATGTGGGTAATGCCCAAGTAATATCCATTTTTTAAGTGAAAGTGGTATATCCCTTGGAAAAGTAGACTAGGCATTAATGGTGTCTTATAGATACAAGATAAAATGTCCAGTCACCTTCCACATGCAGTTGACTGACATTCAGGGACTGTGCCAGTACCCTGTCATCTCATGGCATGGGATACTTAGGTTCCTGAGGACTGTGCCAGCACCCGGTCATCTCATGGCGTGGGATACCCAGGTTACTGAGGATGCCTGCGTCTAGTACATAGACACATCTGCAGATCAATTGTAGTAGCTGTAGCGGGTATACAACTCCAAGGAAAACGGCTTACATTTATACATGGAAAAGGGAGTTCTGCTCAATGGATGGAGATACTAGGTATATACTTGCCCTTAAAAATGCTCCCAAATGCATTCTTTTACATTTAGACTGATTCCTCAGGTATCCATAGACTAACAGTGTGGATAGGTGGTTGGCAGTGTGACAAGTGGTTTATCAAGTCTAAACCTCTAAGACAGCATACATTAACAGCTGTTGGCAGAAGACATACAACTCCTTCTCATGCCCATGTAGGTGCATATGGATTAGGACCCTGTGATATTAAAATTTTATGAAAGGATAGTGAGTAAATGTAATTACAGTGTTATTAAACAGCAATATGAGATATTTTATACAAATTAGAAATGAAGGTGCCAAGAATCTATGGAAGTTTATTAAATTTGATTACATAAAAGTTGAATAAAGGTTGAGTATGGTAGCTCACACGTATAATCCCAGCACTTTGGGAGGCAGAGGCAAGAGGATTGCCTGAGCCTAGGAATTTGAGACCAGCCTGGGCAACTTGGTGAGACCTTGTATCTACAATAAATCAAAAAATTAGCTGGGCATGGGAGTACACACTGTAGTCTCAGTTACTCAGGAGGCTGAGGCAGAAGGATCACCTGAGCCCAGCAGGTCAACACTGCAGTAACTGTGAGTGTGCCACTGTACTCCAGCCTGGGCAACAGAGTGAGACTCTGACACACACAAAAAAGTTAAAAAATCTTTTTTAGGAATCAACAAGCTGATCAGACATGTCCTGTTCAAGTTAGGACTATGTCATCTGGATAGACTATGGAACAAGGCATTGTAACTCATCCACAATTTAGGATCTGGCCCAAGCATCAGACCTAGTGATTCCAGCACATGAAGTCAAGGAAATCTGAAAATGTGACCAGAGTGGAAGCTACATGGTCGAGTAGAGTGGGAATTGCCACTTTCCAAATGTGGAAGTGTCCAACTTGTCCCATTCCCTTTATTCAAGGTTACTGCTTGGTATGGACTACAGTTAACCTCTTATCTGAGTATGTCACAGCCAACCCTGCATGCCCAGCAGATGGAAGAATTCTATGCAAGCACTTTAAGTTAGAATGTGTTTTATATTTGGATACACTATCCACATGCAATGAAACAATTATGTCACCTTTTTGGTGAGATATTCCACAAACCATCCATTCTCTGTCTAATTCCCAGGCAATAGGTGTCATTGAAAGATGACTAGGATTCTTAAAGAAAAAAAAGAAAACTTAAAAAAGAAGACTGGACAACTGATGCTCAACTTCTGGTGGAGCACACACTTAAGAAAGTCACTTTGGGGTCTAAATGTGGCATTTTCCCTGTAAGTATTGTCCATTTATTTTTCTTTTCTTTTTTTCTTTTTTTGAGTTGAAGTCTCACTCTGTCACCCAGACTGGAGTACAGTGGCATGCTCCTGGCCACCACAGCCTCGATCTGCTGGGCTCTGGCGATCCTTCCACCTCAGCCTTCCAAGTAGCTGGAACTACAGGCATGCGCTACCACACCCGGCTAATTTTTGGTTTATTGTAGAGATGAGGTCTCGTCAAGTTGCCCAGGCAGGTCTCGAACCCACGGGTTCAGGCAGTCCACTCACCTCGACCTCCCAAAGCGCGGGATTACAGGCTGAGCCACCGAGCCCGGCCGGAGTCTTGTCCATTTAAAGGAACATTTAATAATATTGTTGGGAAGAGGGGAAAGACTTCTCAATCTTGAGAAGAAAATGCCTGCCTCTGATAGCTCCTTCTAAAATTTCTTTCCTCTTTTTCCACCTTAGCTTTTCATGTCTCTGACTTATCCAAAGGAATTGAAATCAGTATCTCAAAGAGATATCTGCACACTCATGTTCATTTCAGCATTATTCACAATAGCTAAGATATGGAAGCAACCTAAATGTCTATCAACAGATGAATAGATAAAGAAAATGTGGTATAGATAGACAATGGAATACTATTCAGCCATAAAAAGCCAACCTTTCTGAAAGTCTTTTTTTGTTTGCATGGGACAAGGGGAAGCATCTTTGTCCCTCCCTCATGTGGGTAGAGAAAAAACCCACCACACTCCCTTTCTATTGGTTCAAATGACCTCCGGGAGAAACAGCCCTTCTGCAAGTGTTGGAAGTGTAGTTTTCACTCAAGCAAGCAATTTTGATCCTTTTGGCAGGGGCAGCACCAGTCCTAGCTTTTTCCTTCATGAGTCAAACACCAGTCCCTGTCTTCCTCTAAATTCAGTGGGCATAAGTCCAGCTTTCTGAAGCTCTTCATCATTTTCTTAAAGCATGAAGGTAGTAATCTTTGTCCCTCTCTCATGAGGGTGTGGAAAATGCCCACCATACTCCTCTTCTTAGGTTCCATGTAGCCTCCATCGATATACAAATCTTTTTCTGCATGTGGTAGATAAACAGTTCTCTTTCAAGCCAGCCCTTCTTTGGAACCTTCTCAAGGGGCAAGTCCAGCTCCAACTTCTTTTCCTGAGACAGATCCTAGTACCTATATCTCTCTAACTCTGGGGGACCTGAAGTTCCTAGAAAATTTTCAGTCTCTTTTTTCAACAAGAACTCCTCTGGATGCTGCAACTCTTCAAATAGACTCTAGAAGTTTCAAATAGTTGTTTCAGACAGTCATTGCCAGCTTAATAGTTATTTTGTTGGAGGGACCAGTTCCTTGCGTCTCCTAGTGCATCGTCTTCTATGACTTCTCCTAACATAGGGTTTCCAGAGAGTATCTGCTTTTTCCTGCAGATGAGACTGAATAAGACAAGAGAACAACCCATACTAAGGTCCTAGTGGAGTACAGGCTAAGAAAGCAAATTTGGGCTCTAAGTGTGGCATTTCCCCAGCCAGTACCTCTCATTGAAATAGATGTTTAATTATAAAATGGAGGAAGGATGGGGTTGCCCAGAGTCAGAATGGGGTGGAAATGTATATCACACTGACAACTCCCTCCAAAATCTCTCTCCTCCTTTTTTTTTGCCTGAATGTTTTCTATTCCAGAGGTGGGTGATGGTCTAGTGTCTACTTAACCATTTTTGTTCAAGGTTTTGTCAAGATAACTGAGAACCATGCTTTACAATTTTGGGTTCTTGGAATGTATTGTTTTATCTTTTGTACCCTCTGGCCAAACTTTTATATTCTAAGATATGTTGCTTTCAATATCTTGTTCAAGGGAGACTTTCAGGAATGTTTTTGGCCTTCACTTCACCTTCACTCTGCACCTTTGATTTCACCTGCACCTTCATTCTCTATACACTCATGTAGGTAATTGGATACATTTACTTATCTGCTTTACTTATTTCAAGAGTGAGGGATGCCTGTGTCCTATCATTCTATTTTTTTTTTTCATTCCATTGTTCTACAAGGTATCAGGGTCTTCAGACCTCACCATATATGTGATTGCTTTTTGTTCTTTCTGGGGGAAAGTCTCCTTTTTGTATCATCTCCACTAAAAATTATGCTCCAGTTTTCAAGTGGGAACACTTAGACAAGTGGGTATTTTCTGGAATTATTTTGTCTCTATTGCCAGTGGATCCCTTTTTATGACTAAATGATTCAAGACTCCTTAAAAAGACTTGACAGTTTTTGGCTGTTGACTTGGCTCCAACTTCAGGTATTGATTCGATCCCTGTACACAGTGTGTGTAGCCCTTCATTTTAGCAAAAATGAGCTCCCTTCATATGTACTTTCTCTGCCATTTGGATCACAATATGTTATAGCTACAAACACCAAAGTAGGAAGTGTGAGCCCAAATTTGTCTAAAAAGTGCTGGTGGAACTTCTGAAGGCCCCATTTCCATGTTGGTCCCACTCTGAGCACCTACACAGGTTGGGAAGTCAGGTTACCAACTGTTTTGACCAATTTACTTCTTGGTTTTTAACCCTTTTTTTTTTTTTGGTGACTGATAATGTAATAGTGCTTTTTGGTAAAATACAGATGAGATCATGATGGTTGAATTAGCAAAAGTTGATTGTGTAAAGGAAGGAAGAAGATTTTGGATCTTCTCTCTGTTCATTTTTAGATACATCAAATTTAGGAAACCAAGCATAAGGAAGATGAATGTGTGGAAATGCATTCCATTAGGATTCTCTTGCCCAGCAACCCCAGGAAAATGTCTTTGAATGATCAGGTGCCTGTCTTCAGTTGGAGGATCACTGCATTCTATTTAGTTATCATTCAGCATAATGAAAAAGAACATAGGATAGTTGGGAAAATACAGGGAAAGGGTTGTGAACTGGGAGAAATCCAGGAATACATGGTGGGTTATGCTATGCATGTAACCCAGTATCCCTTACTTCCTTGTTCTCTGGGTTGTCAGAGTACATGCAAACCCTGCCACATATGTGACTGCCTTTAGCTGTGTCTTCTTTCATAACCTCCTTGTTGTTCTTGGAGGATCATCTCTAGTGTGAACTTCTTTTCCACCCTTTGTACAGGGGGTCTTGTACTAGAGAGTTTTTTGGGGGGAACTTTTTTCATATTTTTGAACTATTTGTTGCCTTTCTTTTCTCTGTCTACTCATGAGTTGACAAAGTCCTTGTTATTATCCCCCGATGCAGTTCCCAGAGAGAGAAGAACTTAGAGAGTAGAGCAAATAAGAGATTTTCCTTCTGTAAATATAGGAATTGCTGTTGACTCCCAAGGTGCACTCTTACTGTCATTTCACCATGAAAACTTCAGTCTCACTTGATTTTACTTGTGGGCTCTTAAATTTTTATGGTCAAGCTTTCTGAAGCTCTTTGTCAATGCTTTGCAGCAAGAAAGACACAATATTTGTCCTTTTCTTATGAATGTGTAGAAAATGACCAACACACTGACAAATCTCTCTCAGAATTACTTTCACCTTCTCCCACCTCGACTCTTTTATTTGTGGTGGGTGATATGCTAATGCCAGCAGATCTCATTTGGGTCCATTCTTCTTTTTTTTTTTTTTTGAGTTGGAGTCTCATTCTGTCGCCTAGACTGGAGTGCAGTGGCCGCTCCCGGCCACCGCAGCCTCGACCTGCTGGCTCCAGCGATCCTTCCGCCTCAGCCTTCCAAGTAGCTGGAACTACAGGCATGCGCAACCACGCCCGGCTAATTTTTTGATTTGTTGTAGAGGTGAGTTCTCACCAAGTTGCCCGGGCGGGTCTCGAACCCGCGGGCTTCGGCAATCCACTCACCTCAGCCTCCCAAGGCGTGGGATTACAGGGTGAGCCACCGAGCCCGGCTAGGTCCATTATTCTTAAAGCTGGCCTGACACCTCACTTTAGAATATAAGATTATTTGACATTTATTGTCTTGGTCTTTGGACCCTATAATTGTGTACTAGGATTGCTGTAATAAAATACTAGAAACTTGGTGATTAAATAACTGGAATGTATTAGAAATCAAGGTATTTTCAGGAATTCATGCTTTTGAGGGATGTGGGAGGAGGATCTTTGCCAGGACTGTGTTCTTGGGTTGTAGATTTTTTTGTAGATTTTCCATTTTTTGCTTTCACATAGCATTCTTTTTGTATATTTGTCTGTGACCAAATTTCGTCTTTTTTAAAAATATAAGTACAGCAGTTATACTGGATTAGGGCCTTGCTAATAACCTCATTTTACCTTGATTTTCTTTGTAAAGACCCTATTTCCATAAAAGAGTATCTGCCAAATCTCTTATTTCACAGGGTGTGTGTTGGACATCTCATTCAATGCAGGATTCCAGGAATGAACCTTTTCTCTGACTGACCACTAGATGCGACCTAGCCCCAACAATTTTGTAATCTACTCTTTTGTGTTCCCTTTTTTCTTTACAAGAATTCCTCTTGAGTAGTTTTTTGTTTTTTGTTTTTTTGAGTTGGAGTCTCACTCTGTCACCCAGACTGGAGCGCAGTGGCATGCTCCTGGCCACCGCAGCCTCGCCCTGCTGGGCTCCGGCGATCCTTCCCCCTCAGCCTTCCAAGCAGCCGGAACTACAGGTGCACACTACTACGCCCGGCTAATTTTTTATTTATTGTAGAGATGAGTTCTTGCCAAATTGCCCAGGTGGGTCTTGAACCCGCGGGCTCAGGCAATCCATTCGCCTCAGCCTCCCAAAGTGCTGGGATTACAGGCTGAGCCGCCAAGTCTAGCCATGGCATACTATTAATATCACCGCAGGCCATCGGGGGGTTAGCATAATCTTCCCTCCTTCAGGGCCAAGGACAGAGTCTCAGGAAGGGGCAGTGAATCACTCAAGTTCGCACAGGGTTAGCCAGGGCTGGAAATCATCTCGACTTCTCACCCAATCCGCTTTCGACACAGGGTGATGCCCACCTTTGCCCCAACCCCCACCATGCCCCACTGCCTCCGGGTGTTCCGAGCTGGGATTCCCAGCTCTCTCCAGCCTGGGGCCAGAGGTCATTGGGGGTGGGGGGGGGATGCAGGCAGTGGGGATGGGGCCTGAGGTCTGAGGTGCTGGGCAGTGGGTCCAGGTGGATCCTGGGATGATCCCGCCGGAGACCGACTCACTGCCGTCTGCCGGTGGCCCTCAGAGCCACAGGCTTTCCGGAAGGACCTGGGAAGCCATGTTGTACAAAGACCCTCTTAACACATGGTGAGAAGCCACAGATAGCCAGAACCAAGAGTCTCCAGTCTGATTGCCTTCAGGGGAACAGGTGAGCACCTCCAAACCAGAGCCCGCACTTGTGAGGAAATCCCCCAAATCAGGCCTCCCCACCCCCCTCCCTCATGTCTTCCCAGGAAGGACCACCTCCTCCTGACGGCTGGAGGAGTCTGAGCCCCCATCTTTGGGTTCAGAGACTTGATTTCAACATCCTGCACGTCCCCTGGCTCCTCCACCCCATACCTCCCAAATCACTCCAACCCTCTGGTTCCCCTGGGTTACCGCTGGTTTTCTAATGGCCTTCCTGCTTCCAGCTTTGTCTCCTTGCAATTGATTCTCAGCAGGCCCTACGACAATGGCACTAAAATACAAACCTGATTACACCACACTCATGCTCAAAAGTTCCTGCCTGTTTAACCCTGGACCCCGGGGGCTCTTCTCTGGAAAGTTCCTGCCCCTGCAAGCCCCAATTCTCTGGCCTGCACTTGTTGTGTGCACCACATGGCTTGGTCAGAGCCTGTGTGCTGCCCTGTCCTTCCCCAGCAGGGAGGATCTGGAGGGCAAGGGTGGGTCCCCTTTGAGCCCACCACAGGGTAGGTGCTCAGCAATGTCACCCAGAGGAGAACGGAGTGAGCACAAGGACTAGCGATGAGTCCATCTGTCTGAGCCCAGCCTGGTCCTGGGTGCCGTGGCCGTGCGTGAGGCCCGGGGCTTCTATGGTGGTCCACAGGCTTCTCTGGCCGCAAGATGCGGGGTCAGTGCATCTGCCTCCCAGTGTCCCCCAGTAAAGCAGCCTGTCCTTGGGCGCAAGGGACAGAGGGAGGAAAGAAGGAACAAAAGAGGAGGAGGGGAGACAGAGAGGGGAAAAAAAGCATCTCCTTGCCCTGGCCTTCCAGCTCTGAGTATTTCCTAGACTCCGGAGTGTCCAGGTCTTCAGGGCCTCATGAGCCCCGAGCACTTTTGCCATTATGGGCCTCTTTCTCTACTAAAAAAAGTATTGGCCTTGCACGGTGGCTCACGCCTATAATCCCAGCGCTTTGGGAGGCCAAGGTGAGAGAAGTGCCTGAGTCTGTGGGTTTGAGACCAGCCTGGGCAACTTGGCGAGACCTCATCTCAACAACAAATCAAAAATTAGCTGGGCTTGGTGGCAAACGCCTATAGTTCCAGCTACTTGGAAGGCTGAGGCAGAAGGATCGCCTGGGCCCAGCAGGTTGAGGCTGCATTGGCTGTGAGCATGCCACTGCACTCCAGCCTGGGTGACAG
>CAUYQG010083175.1:0-28676 GCA_963574415.1 Tarsius wallacei
CCACCGCAGTCTCAACCTGCTGGGCTCAAAGGATCCTTCCGCCTCAGCCTTCTAAGTAGCTGGAACTACAGGCGCGCGCTACCACGCCCGGCTAATTTTTTGATTTATTGTAGAGATGAGGTCTCACCAAGTTGCCCAGGCGGGTCTCAAACCCGTGGGCTCAGGCAATCCACTCACCTCAGCCTCCCAAAGTGCTGGGATTACAGGCTGAGCCACCGAAATGATGGCCATTCTTACTGGAGTCAGGTGGTTTCTCAATGTGGTTTCGATTTGCATTTCTCTGATGATGAGTGAAGTTGAGCATTTTTTCATGTGTCTGTAGGCTGCCCGTATAACTTCTTCTGAGAAATGTCTTTTCGTGTCTTTTGCCCGCATTTTGAGGGGCTGTTTGTTTTTTTCCTTTCAACTCATTTGAGTTCCTTGTAGATCCTAGATGTTAGGCCTTTGTCAGATATACAGTTGGCAAATATTTTTTCTCATTCTATGGGCTGTCTCGCTGCTCTCTTGATGGTTTCTTTTGCTTTGCAGAAGCTCATTAGTTTGATGAGGTCCCACTTGTCTATTTTATTTCTTAAGGTATTGACTTTAAGGGTTCTGCATAGGAATTGGTGGCTGGTTCCAATTTCCATAAGGATGTCTCCTGCATTTTCTAAGATTCTTATAGTTTGAGGTTTTACGTTTAGGTCATTGAACCATTTAGAGTTAATTTTTGTGTATGGTGATATGTAGGGGTCCTGTTTCAATCTTCTGCATGTGGTCAGCCAGTTTTCCCAGCACCATTTACTGAATAGGTTCTTACCTCCCCGTGGTTGTTGTTGGAGGCTTTGTCAAAGATGAGTTGGTTGAGGAATTGAGGCTTTGCTTCCAGAATCTCCATACTGTTCCATTGGTCTATGTGCCTGTTCTTGTACCAATACCAGGCTGTTTTCATTACTGTAGCCTTATAGTAAAGTTTGAAGTCTGGAAGTGTGATACTTCCTAGTTTGTTTCTTTTGCTAAGGATTGTTTTGGCTATTCGTGGTCATTTGTTTTCATATGAATTTCTGTATTGCCATTTCCAGGTCTGAGAAGAATGATGTTGGTAACTTAATGAGTATTGCATTGAATCTGTAGATTGCCTTTGGTAAGATGGACATTTTAACAATGTTGATTCTTCCTATCCATGAACATAAAATACTTTTCCATCTGTTTGTGTCTTCTTGGATTTCTTTGAGCAGAGTTTTGTAGTTCTCATTGTAAAGTTCTTTCACTTCTCTGATTAGGAAGATACCAAGGTATTTCATTTTTTTGTGGCTATTGTGAATGGAATTGTGCTTTTCACTTTGGTCTCTGCCTGCTTATTATTGGTGTATAGGAATGCAACTGTCTTTTGCACATTTATTTTGTACCCTGAAATGTTGCCAAAGTCCTTTATCAGTGCAAGCAGGTTTTTGACAGATTCTCTTGGATTTTCAAGGTATAGGATCATATCATCCAGAAAGAGGGATAACTTGACTTCTTTTTCCTATTTGGATACTCCTGATTTTCTTCTTTTGTCTAATTGCCTGAGCTGGAACTTCCAACACAATATTGAACAAGTATGAGTGGGCAGCCTTGTCTTGTTCCAGTTTTCAGGGGAAATGTTTCTAGTTTCTGTCCATTTAGCTGTGGGTTTATCATAGATGGCACTTACTATTTTGAGGTATGTTCCTTTTATACCTAGGTGTTTGTGGGTTTTTATCAAGAAGGGATGCTGGATTTTATAAAAAACTTTTTCTGCATCTAATGAGATAATCATGTGATTCTTGTTTTTACATCTCTAGATGTATTTAATGATATCGGTGGTCTTGCAAATGTTGAACCAGCCCTGCATTCTGGGGATGAAACCTACTTGGTCTTTGTGGATGGCTTTTGAGATGTGTTTTGGGATCCAATTTGTGAGGGAGGAATCTTGTTGAGGATTTTTGCATCTATGTCCGTAAGGGATATTGGCCTGTAGTTCTCTTTTTTGGTTGGATCTTTACCCGGTTTGGGTATCAGTGTGATGTTAGCTTCATAAAATGACTTGGGGAGAATTCCATATTTCTCAATTGCCTGGAATACTTTCAGTAGGATTGGTATCAGTTCCTCCTCATACGTTTTGTAGAAGTCTGCTGGAAAACCATCTGGTCCAGGGCTTTTTTTGTAGGTAGTTTTCGTATGACAGAGTCAATTTCTTGGGTTGTTATTGGTCTATTTAGTGTCTCAATGTATTCTTGTTTCAACGTGGGGGGTGAGGTGGGGTGGGGATTGTGTGTTGTCAGAAAGTTCTCCGTTTCATTTAGGTTATCAAGTTTGTTTCCATATAGGTGTAATCTCTAATAATCTTTTGTATTTCTTCAGGGTCAGTTGTGATTTGATCTTTTGTATTCCTGATTGTATTTATTTGGGCTTTTTCTCTCTTTTTCTTGGTCATTCTGCCTAGGGGCCCATCAACCTTGTCAATTCTTTCAAAGAACCAGCTTTTTGTTTTGTTGATGTTTTGTTGGTTTTTGTCTTCTATGTTCTGTATTTGGGCTCTATTTTTGTGATTTGGATTTTTCTGCTTAGGTTGGGTTTTGGTTGTCTTCTCTTTCCAACTGCCTTAGGCAATTTGTTAGATTCTCATCTTCTGATCTTTCCATTTTCTTGATGTGTGCTGGTAGAGACATAAATTCCACTCTGAGAACCGCTTTCAGAGCATCCCAGAGATTTTGGTAAGATGTTTCTTCATTTTCATTTGTTTCCAGGAATCTTTCCATTTCTGCTTTGATGTCAGTGTTGACCCAGTAGTTTTTATCATCATGCTATTTTGTGTCCTTGTCTTTGTGGGCTTTGGGGAAATGTTGTTGGTGTTGATATTTATTTTTATTCCACTGTGGCCTGAGAATGTGCATGGCAAAATTTCAACCTTATGAAATTTGTTTTTGCTTTATTTGTGGTCAAGGACATGATCGATCTTGCAGTATGTTCCATGTGGTGATGAGTAGAATGTATATTCTGTGACTGTTCGGTGGAATAATCTGTAGGTATCGATTAAGTCCATTTGGTCTAGTGTCAAGTTTAGGTTCTGGATCTCCCTGCTGATTTTTTTTGCCTCGATGATTTATCTAGGGCTGTCCGTGGGGTATTCAAGTCCCCTGCTATAATAGTGTTAGAGCCAATATCTTTTTTAGTTTACTTAGTAGTTGCCTTATAATTGTTTGTGCTCCTGTGTTGGGTGCGTTTATGTGTAGGATGGTTATTTCTTGTTGATGGATAGAGTCTTTTATCATTATGTAGTGTACTTTTGCATCTTTTTAAATTTTTGATAGCTTAAAGGTTGTTTTGTCTGATATTAAGATTGCAACTCCTGCCTTCTTTTGTGATCAATTTGCCTGGAAACTTGTTTTCCAACCTTTAACTTTGAGTCTGTGTGCATCCCTTGAAGTGAGATGAGTCTCCTGGATGCAGCAAATAATTGGGTCATGGTTTCTTCTCCAGCCTGCCATCCTGTGTCTTTTCAGTGGTGCATTTAGTTCATTTGCATTCAGGCTGATTATTGAAATATGGTTGTTTATACCTGTCATGAGGTTCTTATAAAGTTTTTTTCTTTGTTTGCTTGTTTTCTTTTGGTTTGGGGGTTAATGTATGTGTGTGTTTTCCAGTTTCTTGTTGTGCTGTATTCTCTGCTGATTCTGTGCTCTGCTCTTCTCCTGGGAAGTGTGTGGTCAATCTTTTTCTTCATTCTTCTGTGCTTAATACCTTAAGTGTCTCCTGTAGAGCTGGTCTGGAAACTGCATGATCTCTTAGGGATTGGATGTCTGGGAAGGATTTTAATTCTCCATCACTGGTGAAGCTGAGCTTGGCTGAGTAAGAAATTCTTGGTTGAAATTGTTTATCTGTGATGACTTGGAATATAAGGCCCCAGTCCCTTCTTGCTTGTAGTGTTTCTGCTGATAGGTCTGCTGCTATTCTGATTGGTTTTCCCAGTAGGTAGTCTGACCCTTCTCTCTTGTTGCCTTTAGGATTTTTTCTTTTGTTCCTACTTGTAGGCAAATTACTATGTGTCTCATTTTATGTCTTGATGTCTTGTGGGGGTTCTCTGTATCTCTTATGCTTGACTGGTCACATCTCTGGTGAGATAGCAAAAGTTTTCTTGGATTATTTCCTGGAATATTTGCTCCAAGTAGTTCTTCATTTTCCTTTCTCTTCTGGGATACCAGTCAGGCATAGGTTCAGTTTCTTGATGTAATCGCACAACTCTTGTAGGCTTTGTTCTTTCTTTCTGAGTCTTCTTTCTATGTTTTTTATAGATTGGGTTAATTCTATGTTCTGGTTCCCAAGTTCTGAGATTCTTTCTTCAGATAGGTTAATTCTGCTTTCCATGTTTGTCATCTTGTTATTTATTTCCTGGATTAAATTTTTTATTGCCAAAATCACTTTTAAAAGTTCTTTCAGTGTTGCATCTTGTCTTTCTTGAGTCCTATTTACTCATTACATCCATTCCCTAATCCCAGTCATATTCTGGCCACAGTCTTTGGTGACTTCTATTGTTTGGGCATCAAGGTCTGATTTTTTCAGGAGTCTTGTCTTTGGTACACTTGAAATTGCCTGACTTTTCCTCATTTGTGACAGATCTCTTGTTTTTCTCTTTAGTTCTGTTATTCAGTGTCAGTGGGAGAGGCTTTTCCTTCTGACATTTACTCAGACCTCTATTATTCCCTGATCTGGGCTCTGGATTTATTCTATTTTGAAATAAGATGGTGGATGGGAAGAATTTTCCCTCTCTTATAGCTTTTGAAACTCAAATAAAGTGGGGGACGGGGTGCTAGTAATCAGATACTACTTCCAAATTACAACGTTCACTTGTTGTGGTATATATTCCCTGAGACCCACTCCCTACTACCACTCTATATGATGAAGCAAAGCAGAAACCAATGCAAGAGCAATTGAACACATACACACACTCCAAAACAAACTGGTATAACAGCAAAGCAAAAGAAAACAATCAGCAGCAAAAAGATCTCCCCAAAAACTAAATACACACACACACATGCTTAGCACAAAGTGAATAGAGAAGAAAAACAGAAAGACCAAAGTGGGGGGGGGGGGAAAGGGATTCAGGTCGAACCCTCACATCTCTATTGACATACCCCTTAAAGTATAAAAAATGAATATAATAAAGACCCAGAAGAACAAAAGAACAAAAACCAACAACCACAACAAAATCAAAAGATGAACACTCAATCATTCACATACACACATAAACAGAAAACAGCAAATAAAAGAAGAAAGAAACAGAAAAAGAAAAGAAAAATAAAGAATTACTTTTTTGGGGGGAGATGCAGATCAAACCCTCACATACACATTCATGCACAAAGAAAAAATACTTTAAAAATAGATGAACAAGAAGTCAAAAAATTTTTAAATTAAAAAATAACTGAAAATTTTAAAAACAGAAACAAACAAGCAAACAAAAACCTGCCCTCTTGGGACAGGTTCTGTAATTGTTCCTCTATTCAGTCTCTCCTGCAGAGCCACCTCTTTCACTCTCTCCTCAGGGAATGAAGCAGGGAAGGAGGAGGCACAGAGGAGGTGGGTGGGGCTGCAGGCCTTCCCTTCCACTCTCTTATGGTCAGGGAGATCTCTGGTCAGGAGGTATAAGACTGTCTGTTCCGCAGGTATGTACTCTCTCTGGGGTGCCACAGCCAGACCTATCCTGGAATGGAGATTTCCTATTGCCACTGACGTCCAGGCTCTGCCTGGGTTTGTCCCTCTCAGTCGTGGCCAAGCTGTGTGGATCTGATGTTCAGAGGATTGCTGGGAAGGAGGGGTTTTGCATCAATCCCAGACTCACCACTGATCTCTTTGGAGTTCTTCCTCCTCCTTTTCTGGCCACATCCTTTGTTCCAAAACTGGATCAGGGTAAGTGGTGGGGTGCCTGGAACTCAGCACTCTGAAGTTTGTGTTCTCAGGATATTCCCTTTGGGCCATGATCAAGCCCTAAGTAGTTGATCCACCAGTCACAGAGATTGGATCTGTTGCTCCGTGGTGAATAAATCAGAGCAATTTCCTGCCCCACCTTCAATATGGTTGTGGGGTGCCTCTCTTGTCCTCTTTCATGGAACTTGCCTCTGGACTCTGTCCGCAGCCCTTTCCAGCACCCTACAAGGTGCTGAAGTCACAAAGCACGATAAAGTGCAATAAAATGAGATATGATCATAACTCTATACATCTGTCCCTAAACTGCGGCGATTACACTGTGGCTACTGTTTTTTAACAAGGTCAACAGTGAGGAAAAAAAGAGTGCTAGAAGAAAAGAAAAGAACAGCTAAAATCTACCACCATCTTTGCAGCTGTCCCTCACTGTATTTAACCATAATGACACATTTAGAGGGAGTAATGGCTGCTGCTTCTCTTCCAGTTTCCAAATTTCATGTAATTTCCTCTTTTGGTCAAGTCTGATCAAAGCTGTAATCTCAGCTAAACCAAGTTGACATGGTTCATACTACCACAGTTGCTGTAAATTGGGATAAAGATAATGTTCAGTTAGTTGAAATTATGTTAATGATTTCTGTTCATTTAAACGAATACTTAGAAGAAATGTTAGTTAGCAAGTATTGGTAGTGGAAGACAGACCTTAATTTTGTCACCATATTGTATCTGAGTCAAGAAAAGGAGATATTTAAGAAATGAACTAATTATACTGAAAAATAAAGCCCTATATCTACGTTATCAAAGTACCTTAAGAGGAAAATTTGCCTTAATTTTGTATCAGCACTAATTTTCTTGTGTAGTATGATTAAGTCCATACAAAACATAACAATCTTTTAATTTAAATTAATAAAATTGTGTTGCCTAATTTCCCACATATTCACTATTATTTACCTACATTTACCCATTCCCCATAGTATATGATCTAAATACTTGTTACAATCATTTTTATTGCATACTGTCATAGAAGTGCCATCATAATCAAGTATTTTTCCAGAACTCTGCCAAAATTCCTTGGTGTCTCTTTGTAGTCAACACTCTTCCCCCTCAGCCTCTGTTAACCACCGTCTTTCCGTCACTATGAATTTATGATTTGCTAATTTCAAATAAGTGGATGCAAATCTTTCATCTTTTGTGTTTGTCTTCTTCACTTAGCATGATGCTCGAAAGTTTCAGCTATGTATCAACAGTTCATTCCTTTTAATCACTAAATAGTATTTCATTTACTGAATATGCCACAATTTGTCAGTCTATTCAATAGATGATGAACATTGGGATATTACCAGTTTGGAGTTATTATGAATAAAGTTACTGTAACAATTTGATACACACCTTTATGAGTATATATATATATGTGTGAGTATATATATATATGTGTGTGTGTGTGTGTGTGTGTGTTTGTGTGTGTTTCTTTTCTTTTAGAAAATAACTGGGTGTAAAATAATTGGATTATATAAAATTTATGTGATTCTATGGGAAATTTCCAAGCAGTTTAAAAAAGCAATTTACAATTTTGCATTTCCACCACTAGTATATAAGCATTTATATTGTTCCACATCCTCCCAAGTATTTGGCATTTCTATGTTTTGTTTTTATTGGCCACTTTACTGGGTATAGAATTTTATCTCATTGTGGCTTTAATTTGTACTTCTCTTATGATTAAAATTGTGAAGTATATTCCAGTGTAGATATTTGCCATTAATATAACTTATTTGCTAAAGTGCTTGCTCAAATATTCTGCTAATTTAAAATTATATTATTATTATTGAATTGTAAAAGTAATTCATATATTCTGAATATAAGTTCTCAATTAAGTATATACTTTGCAAATATCTTCTCTCAGTTTCTGTTTTAGTTTTACATTCCTTTAAGTGACTCTAGAATAACAAAACTGTGTAAGTTTGATAACTTCTAATTTGTCTTTTCTTCTAATCCAGATAATGTTAGGTCATTTAGCATTTAACATTATTTAACATTATAAGACACTTAAAGAATAAGTTGGATTTTTCAATGTATATCTTAAAAAAAATTAAAATTTCAACAGATATGTGATGGAAAAATGTAATTACATTCATCTCAAAAAACTGACAGAATAGTAAGAAAAACATAGAGATGATAAAAGGAAATGAATAGTAATTAAATGCAAAATAAATAGTTATTAAATAGAAAATATTTATTTTCTCATAGAGTCTCAGCAAAACCTAGAATTTTTCTATTAAAATTTATAAACTTCAGGCAAAACTTATTGATTGATGAAGACAAAATTTGAATTAACTTATTCTAAAAATTATAAATGTGTTATCACTATAAATCCTGTAGATGCAAAAAAGTAATAACAGGGTTTTAGGAAGAAATGCATGTTAATAAATTTATTTACTAACATACATTTGAAAATATCATTTGATGGAAAAATTTAATTACTTACCAAAACTTACTCAGGCAGAAGTAAAATACCTAAATAGTCTTATAATTATTAAAAAACTGATTTTTAATTTATAAATAACTTTATATAAAAAAGAAAAAGCCTTCTGAATCCAGATGGCTTCCTCATTAAGAATTTAAGATAACAATAATTCCAATATTATGTTAATTCTTAGAGAGGATAGGGAAAAAAAAGAACAATTTCACAATATATTTTAGTTAACTATCCTAATCTTGATACCAAAGCTTTCATAAAGAACTCATAAAGAACAATAATTATAAACTAATGTTTTACATACATGCAAATAAAAAAAATCACCAAATATTGAAAAACTATCTAATATTACATAAAACGAGCAAAAAAATTCATTACCAAATTGGGTTAATCTCAAGAATGACAGGACAGATTAACCTTCAATATCAATAAATGCAGTCTGCCATATTTTCGAAATTAAGGAGAACTATGAGATGACTATATATATATTGAGATAAAATTTATAAAATCAAAATCCACTCAAAATAGCAAATTAAGATTAGAAAAGAACTAATTTAAACTAAATTGTCATTATATATATGATAAGGATCTTTATTTTATTAAAAATGCACAAACACACAAACACTTAAAGCAAAATTCATACTTTATGTTGAAACAAAGCATTCTTTCCAAATTTGAGAATTAGATATAGCTAGACTAAGGCAGTAAAATAAAATACCTCCACACATATGCATATAAATGCATATGTATATAAATGAATAAGAAATGATGGATAGGAAAGTGAAAAGAAGAAATAAAAGCTGTTATTATTCACATATGATGTAATTATATATACAGAAAATACAAAATAATCTACAGAAGCTATTACACTGAATATGGGTGTTCAACAAGTTTATTAAAATTAATTATTTCAAAAATTCATTGTAGCTTGCATATTGCAATAAATACCATACAAATAAAACTTTTAAAACTTATGCTATTTAAAAAGGCATAAACAGTACATTTCTGTAAATAAATCTAGCAAATCACGTGCTAGACAACTAAAGAGACAACCAGAAAGCATTATTGAGAGATAATAAAGATAATTGAAAAGTAACAAAAAAATTAATTTTTGCAAATTGGGAGATTCAAATTTTATAGATGCAAAGTATCTTTCATTTATAGACACAATGCAAAAACAAATAAAACCCAAATATTTTATTAGTATTATTATTTGATAGCATGTAATAGGCTGATTTTAAAATGTATGTGTTAAGGCAAAGTATAGAGAATAGTCCATGCATTCTTGAATAAGACACAGTAAGATGTTGGAACTTACACTACCAAAAAATAAATCCTATTATAACACTACAGTAATTCAGGTAGTATGACTATTGCTTTAAGATAATTTAATAGATGAAGAGAAGAAAATAAAAGACCTGGAGTGATCCATTCATTGGTAGACATTCGATATTTGATTTATGACAAGGTAACAGTTAAGAGCTCTGTGTATGATACCAGTTATATAATATTCCCAAACAGGAAAAATAAAACTGCACTATTTAGAAATGTGTATTTCTTTCTTTTTTTTTTGAGTTGGAGTCTCACTCTGTCGCATTCTCGACCCGCTGGGCTCCGACGATCCTTCCGCCTCAGCCTTCCAAGTAGCTGGAACTACAGGCGCGCGCTACCACGCCCGGCTAATTATTTATTTATTGTAGAGATGGGGTCTCGCCAAGTTGCCCAGGCGGGTCTCGAACCCGCGGACTCAGGCAATCCACTCACCTCAGCCTCCCAAGGCGCGGGATTATGGCTGAGCCACCGAGCCCGGCAGAAATGTGTATTTCATGTGGTAAAAAGACAAGTAAAAAACGTGGAACTTGATGTTTTCTCACAGCTACTTTCCAGCATGGGAGATTTTTATAAATGGGGAGGGACACTAGGAAAGCTTCTGAGGTACAAAGAATAATCTGTTTTTGCCTAGGTTGACAGTTAAACAAGGAGTGACTTTTTAGAAAAATCGAGCTCTACATTACTGTTTAATGAAATTATCTGTATGTATATTCTACTATGAATTTTAAAAGTCATAAAGAAAGCAAAAGATTGTAAGTTCAAAGGGAGCCATGTTGTAATTCCAGCTCCTCTGCATTTTGCCTATATGTCCTCAAACAATTGCTTATTCATCCTTAATGCATGAGTATCTGGCTCTGTGAAATGGACATCTGTTTGCATTGTTGTTATGAGGATTCTAGATACTTGGCTATCCAGGGTCTATTGCATCCTGGGGCTAACAGTCACTGAGTGCTTGTGACTCCTAGACAGCATCCATAGTACTTTATAGGTAATAACTCTTTTAATTTCACATCTACCCTTTCAGATAGGTACTATTATTACAGAATTTCCCTATAACTATGACACATTCATATGGAGTGTAAATTCTGGGAGTTATCCTACAAATCTATGTGAGGCAGAGACATCTCTATCTTGTTTACCATTAAGTCAAGTATTAGATTAACATATTTAAATTCTAACCTCAGGGTAGGCTTATGACTAGTGGTAGATACAGGTCACTGCAAACTATCTACCTGGGCTCACCATTTGTTTGTTCAGAACAACACAATTAAACTTTAATTGAGGGAAGAATTATCTAGGAATGACATAAGTTTAATGCAGTTATGCTCTCTTACCACCTCATAAATTCTTCCGAGGGGAGACAAACATTTTGTTGGAACAAATTCTGACTAGAGAAGGTAAGTAAGTCCTTGTAGAACAAGAAAGTTGAGCTTATATTCAGATTTTGAGAATGTGATTAAAAATATGCTACAGGAGGCGAGAAAAATGATATGGTTGCTTTTGACAAGGAGGAAAAACGAATGGAGGGGAGAACAGGAAGGGAGAGAAGAGAAGGAAAAGAAGGAGTAGGAAATTCGCCACTTTTCAATACTGTTATTAATACTCACAAAATTCTTAGTGTGATGACTGTAAATTTTTGTTAATATAATTTGAAAAATTTAGTTCCATGTCTTTATTGCTATGAGGCAAAACATCATGTGAATATAAAACCATAAGACAGAGCATATCCTAAGAAAGCAAAAACTCCAGAATTTGCAGACATCCTTGGAGAGAAGTTTGTCCTGATTCCCACTATGAAGGTAGGAGCATGAGATAAGGTCATGAAGGTGTCCAAGGAACAAGGGGGTTTGGAATCAATCACAACTGGGTTTTGGAAAAATAAAGATAAAATGGCAATTAAAAAATCATAACAGACTGGAGTAATTCAAAGTCTTCATGGAGAAAGCAGTAAAGAATATTCCATCTTATAGAAATAAAAATAAAAACTTGAAAATATTGAACTTTCAAATGCAACTTTTGAAGGCTTTCATAATAAACATAAAAATGAGTCTTCTACAGTTTTTATTTCATCTGTAATAAGCCCTGGAAAGTGACATAAAGAAGAATGCAGGATGCAAACCCACCTCCCCATTCTGCAGCACTAAGACTTTCCTTGGAGGTCATACACAACACTTAGCTTGGAGCTCCCAGGATTATTGATGGCAGCAGCCAGCAGAATAAAAATTCCATAGGTAGGCAGTAAATATTTGAAAAGACCTTTCAGTTTGGGGAATGGTTTATATTGTTGCTTAAAAATGTAGTTGGAGATCCATGGGTACTTACAATTGGGTGCGGCATGTTTTACAAATGATACCCATTTGTCCTGGGCAAGAAACATTTCACCCTGTAAATGTCAGTTTCATAGTGACCAGATATGATGAATGAATACTCTGGCTCCTATTAATATGGAGGTCACACATTTAGAAAAAGAAATTAGAGACCATTGCAAAATTAATTCTTCCTCTCAGTGTGGCTGAGATGATAGGAAAGGAAATAGAGCAAGTTTGCAAAAATATGAAACATCAAGCTTCTTTCTGAATGTCTCTCTGAGTTTCCAACTTCATAAAGGAATTATCTTAATCATATTGAAAAAAATGAGAGGACTTGAAATATGATGGCAGATGGAAACTCCGACACAGGGAGGTATAGCATAAATTTCTAGGCACTCAAGCCTGGGGTATTGCAGGCATGATTCCATAGCTCAACCCCTGAAAGGAATAATAATTACTATTTGGCTATTTGTCAAGGTGAGGGTTCCACTGGAGGGAACGTCTTATTCAATTTGGGAGCTAAAATTACACAACTGGTGAGATATTAAATAACAGCACAAAGCTGAAAAGGGAAAGGAGTCAAGCAAGTAGCTGAATTGTAAGTGAGGAATAAGTAGATATAAAATGTGAGAAGGGCCTGAAGGAGTAGGTGGTTGGCCTTTCCGCTGCTAATTTTGGACTTAATCTGATTATATGCAAATTCACATGATTTTTTTGTAATCCATTTATGTGTCTGTTAATGACAAATGATGTCACTTTGCAATTAACAAGTGTGGTAAATTGATTAATCAACCAACAAATATTTGTTAAGAGTCTAATATATTCAAAGCTAGTGCCAAGTGTTGTAGAGGAAACAACTAGTATAAATTATAGTCTTTATCTTGTAATTTACATGAGGAATAAAACCATACACCCCAAACTAGCAATATTAGACAAAATATGGCACATTATAAATGAATAGTACTACATGTACCATGGAATTTCACAGAGGGAGATCGGTCCGCTCTGCTAAGGAAGAATTCATGAAGGTACCAGAATACTTACTGCACATTTGAGCTTTGAGGGTCAATTTGTATTCCTTTTTTGAATGTGCCTTTAACATATATGTATAATGTATACTTTCATCATTCCAGAAAGGAATGGGACACATAATAAAAGTTGAGTCTGATATTTCAAATCATTTTTCCAATTAGAAGAAGTATTTTTCCATCACTTGTTTTGGCAGAATGAATCAAGAATATCAGCTTCTGCCTTTACACAAGAATCAGTGTATCCCCTGGGGAAAAATTGCTTTAGTATATTGTGGCATGTTTCTTCATCCCCCGGTTTTAAATGCAACCCTGCAGTAAACTAAGAAACAGAAAAATTGCAGCAAATATATGTTAAATATTAAACTCTTTTATTTGAAAATTGGTGTGTGAATGTTGGGGTTGGTATTTAATCTCCAGTGTTCCTAAAGAAAAGACTAGCTTATATATGAGTTATTGCAAAAATATTTAGGCATCATCATGTTTTATGAAGGAGCCCCCTGAAGCCCCTGGGTAGGGGTTAGAGCAAGGACAGGCACTTTTTCTTGACAAAGGTATTAAGGTATCCATTATAACCTTCTGACCATCAAATTACTCTCTGTTTGTCATACCATTTTAAATTTAAATGGTACCAGGGCCTTAAATGTCAGGATTCCTGTTATAACTTAGACTCTAGTGTCTTTAATTAATGCTTCATGTTCCTGTTATGGTTATTTAGAATTTGCTGAAATCCCTAGAGCCATAAATTTCTTTTACAGGTCTTTGCGGTATGAACTTTAACAAAACAGCTATAAAGGGGTAATAGGCAAGGGCAGTATATCACAGAGCAGCAGCCGCAAGATGGGAGGAAGGAGGGAATATTTTGCAAACAGATTAAAAGATTTTGTTTGTGTCGAGGGGTTTGAAACTGAACAAATTGGGCATAAAACTTAGGCAAGAAAGCATGATCTCTTTTAATGTCTTGAGTAGATATAAGTCACCACTTTTCACAAGATAGACATTTTCATGGAACTCCTGTTCCATTCAAATCAATTTTATTCAACTGAACACAGTTTCTTTCAATGCCTACTGTGTGTTGAATATTTTCTTGCTGCCATGGAAATTACACAAAAAGAAAAAGGCACGCTCTTGTCTCACTAATCACAAAAACTGGCTCTGGAGACAAGGTTAGCATATATGAAGTAATTATAGACCATTACTACACAGAACATAAATATGACAAAGTGCATAGAATAGTCTGTGAATTTTCAGTGCTATCTCACAGAAAAAGATCAGTGAGAAATAGAATTATCATGGGATCAACCCTAAAGTAGAAAACATGAAGTGTTTCTTGTAAAATGGATGGCCATTGGAATGTGGAAACACAGGGGAAGGCCATTTCAGAGGAGAGAATCGCACAAACAACTCACAAAGGTGGAATAAAAAAGAACATGGCATGGCATTGTGGATAATAATATGTTTTTAGATTCAGAAAGACCTAGGTATAAATTACTTGCTCTACTATTATATTGTTATGAAAGACAGGACTAGTTGAACAGAAATAGTATTCAGGATTTTAAATATTTCAAAAATAGTTTTAAAAGGTTGAAATTGGAATTAAAATATCAATTTGAGGTATTTTAAACCTAAACTGTTTATATAAGGTAAATAACATATTAATATGCTAAAGTAGTTTTTTGTTGCTGTTTGCATGACAGTCCTTCAAGCTTCTAATAGTTCCCATTTCCTAAAAGAATCAGAAAGGGAAAGATGAGGGAAGAGGATGGGATGGGAATCCATATTTCTTCTCGAAATTCATAGCATTTTAAGCACAAGAAACAGTGAAGATGAGGTTCCAAATTAAGAATAAGATAAAGTAAGGATTTTTAAAGCAGATTCAAATATTTTGCTTTTATTATATTTGCATTAGGAACTGCTAAGACCTGATATACACTTTGAGGGATTCATTTGACTGCTGTATGAAGAATGGATGGCTATAAGGAAAGAACAACACAGATAACCTTTCAGGATTCCAGCAATAAAAGGGTCTAGAACTAGGATCTGGGAGAGTCAGCAGTGAGAAGAGGATCAAATTAGAGTTTGCAAGATGCATGCATTTTAGGAGTGAAAAAAAGATACTTGCTTATTATCAAGTTTTAGATATGAGCTACTGGCTGGAAGATGGTCTGTTATACTAAGAAGGATAAAACTGAGACAAGATCATGTTTAGAGGTAATGTGGTAGAGTGATGGTTTAAGAGTATTGATTTGGACTTATTTAACTGTGATAAATGTTAGTTATACAAGTGAACCTGTTTGAAGTACACAGAAAATCTGAAAGGCAAATATAAGACTGTAGAATCAATGGCATACTGTTTGAAAGCATAACTCTGAATGAGAATAATCTAAGGATAAAGCATTATAGAGGGAGAAAAGAAGGACAATTCTGCTTGCAATAATATTGTACTGGGGATAACATAAAAGAGAAAGGATAAATGAAATTCAAATACCTAGATGGCAAATTAAAAAGAAAATGTGTCAGTAAACCCTTTGTATGAAAATTAAATTTCCTAATTAAAAGATTTTGTCAAACTGGATAAAATATCCAGCTGTTTTTTCTTTTAAATACATATTCAAAATATAAATATAGAAATGTTAGTACTAGGAAGATGGATAAAATAATGCCATAAAAAATAATAAAAAAGTAAACTGATATAACTTGTAATTACATTAATTTCAAATGTCTTGATTCAAAAACAATTATTAAAAATGAAGAGAGCCATTTTCATAATGGTACAAGGTTAAATTCAGAAGAAAGTTTTAACAATCCAAATTTATAAGTACCTAATACATATAAAGCAAAGTTATAAAATTGCAAGAGGGAAAGGACCAATTTTTATTCAGTGGAGTATTTTAAAATGCTTTCTTAGTTGCTAGTTAATAAAAGAGGTCAAAACTTAACAATGAGAATAAAACAAACTGTATATAATTAGCACATTAACCTAATTGCCATGAATAAGAACAGGACACTTTAAATCTGAGATTTCATTATGTTTTTAAGCATGTATGGAACTTGTACAATATTTGTTATCTTGCTGAATTGATTGTTTTATCTTCATATAATATTCTTATTCATACTTGTTATTTTCTTTTTTCTAAAGTCTACTTGCTCTGATAATACAGCCACTTCAGTTGATATATTTTTTCATACTTTTACTTTTAACCTAATTTTGGTTTTTTATCTGAAGTAAATTTCTCGTAGAAAGTGTTTAGCTTTTTAAATCCTTTCTGCCAATTGATGTTTTTAGACTATTAACATTAAATGAAATTGTTGATATTTGGGACATGGATCTGCAATTTTATTATTTGTTTTCTGTTTGTTCCCTTTGGTTTTTGTTCCTCTATTTTCATTCCCTCTCTTACTGTGGGTAACTTGAGAAATTTTAATTATGGACTTGATGTACAAATAGTGTTTTCAAACAGATCTTTTTTTCCTTACTGTTTTCTCAGAGATTACAATATGCATATGAAACTTGTCACTTAGAATCTTTCATCCTCTCCCTTTATGATATAATTGTTTGAAATATTATCTCTATATACATTGATAATTACATAGGACAATTTATTTATTTATTTATTTATTTATTTATTTATTTTGACAAAGCAGGATTTATTAAGAGGACAGAAAAGCTCCCATAGTGGGAGGAAACCCAAAGGGGTTGTCCCATATTATTTTATATGTTCTACTTTTATTTGTCAGACATTATATAAAAATCTCAAGACAAAAGGGATAATTTATTATTTTCTCCCATAATTATTTTTTTGCTGTTTATTTATTCTGGGTTTTTCCTATTATAATTTATTTTCTGTTTGAGTATCTGTTTTAGTCATTCTTATTCTTTTATAGAAGGTCTGTGGGAAACAAATTCTCTTAATTTTCTATCATCAGATAATGTCTTTATTTCACCTTTACTCTTTATAGGATATTTTAGCTAGATATAGAATCAAAATGCCTGTAATTTTTTAGTTCTTTTTTTCTCCTCAGTACTTTAAAAATGTGCCACATTCTTCTGACTTCTAGGGTTTCTGATGAAAATCTACTATCATTTAAACTACTGTTCCCTGAAACAGAAGTTCTCAGGTGAGGGCAGTTTTACTCTCAAGGCTAAATTTGGCATTTGCAACTATTTTGTTGTTGGTGTTGTTGTTGTCGTTGTCACAACTGGGAGATGGGAGCTACTGATATCTAGTAATTAGGGGGATGGAGATCAGGTATGCTGACAAGCATCCAAAAATGCACAGGACAGCCCCCTATAAATATTTTTTTAGCCCAATATGTCAATAGTGCTGAGTTTGAGAAACATTGTCTACAGGTAATACCATTACTCTCTGACAGTTTTCAAGAGATTTTTTTGTGTGTGTATGTCTTTCATTTTCAAGGTGTGACTACATTGTGCTTAACATGGATTTTTTTGAGTTTTCTTGTTTAAGATTGACTCAACTTCTCAAATTTGTAGATTTATATATTTACCAAATTTAGAAAGTTTTCACTAATATTTATTCACAGTTTTTTTCAATATATTTTTTCTTTTTCTTTCAGGAACTCCAATGACCTGAATGCTATATTCTTTTTAAACTGCCCCAAAGATACCTGAAGCTTAGTTCTTTTCTCAAAAATACATTTTTTTCTGTGTTATTTTATCTAATAATCTCTACTGATCAATATTCTAGTTTGCTGATTCCACTGTCATCTTTATTTTGCTACTTAGTTCATTCAGAGTTTTTTTTTTTGTTTGTTTCTTTGATTGTACTTGTGTTTTTTAGTTTAAAATTTCTGTTTAGTTTGATCCTCCTTTTTTTTTTTTTTTTTTTGAGTTGGAGTCTCACTCTGTCACCCAGACTGGAGTGCAGTGGCCGCTCCCGGCCACCACAGCCTCAACCCGCTGGGCTCTGGTGATCCTTCCACCTCAGCCTTCCGAGTAGCCGGAATTACAGGCACGCGCTACCATGCCCAGCTGGTTTTTGATTTATTGTAGAGATGAGGTCTCACCAAGTTGCCCAGGCGGGTCTTGAACCCGCGGGCTCAGGCAATCCACTCACCTCAGTCTCCCAAAGCGCGGGATTACAGGTTGAGCCACCGAGCCCAGCTTGATCATTCTTTATGTGTTCCATTATTTTTCTGAGACTATTTTTACTTATTCAAGAATATTTGTAGTTGCTTATGAGAACCTTTTTATGGGAGTTGCTTTGAGGTTCCTGTCTGACAATTTTAGTATCACTGTTTTGTCATTTTTATTGTGTGCCAATTGCTTTCTCATTTGAGTTAAGATATACTGGATTTTAGAAAATATGTTCCAGATTTTGAATACTAGATAATATGACTCTTGTTCACATAAAATCTTGTATGTTACAGATATTTGACTGATTTGGATTAAAAATCCACATCCTGGCTCATATATATAAGATATGATTCAAATTACAATTTACACATAAAGCCACTACAATGCTACTCTGGTCTGCCACATTTGTGTCATTCAGGTAATAACACTCTATTCAACAAGTTTTCAATCACTGGCTTGAAAAAAAAAGAGATGCTGCCTCATTACTGCAGAGTGGAGATAGAAGTCAACATTCTTCCCATTGATTCTACTTGGGAGGGATGCAAGTGCATTACTTTAAAACTGGGTTGAAAGCCAGAGCTCTGCCCACAGAGTTTATTATAGAGAAACACCTTTCTATTACTGAAAGCTTAGTCTGGAAATCAGAGTTTCAGCACACTGAAACACAGTGAGGTGTGCACTATGCTATCAATTTACAGTAGTGATTATGTAAGACAGAATTCCACTCATGGACTCTGCTGCCTCAGCACCTATGGAAGAGTGTGGAGGTTTGGCTTTCTTCATAGTGTTCACTTTAAGAACAGGATGGTATGATTAAAATGTTCTTTTATACCATTCTTTATTTGGTCTTTTGGTTAAAAAGAGAAAGCAATCACTATGTTTTACTGTACCTATTGGCAGTTCTGGATTGAGAGTTTTTCTTAAGCATTGAGATCAGGACATAAAGAAAATAGAAAAAAAAATCAAATAATAAAACAGAGAACTCACTTAAAGTAGGTCTTCAACTCCCCAATTCTTTAGCCTGTCTGTTTTTCTTTTTGATATTTCAGAGTCTTTTGGTGGTGACATTTATTTATATTTGGATTTTTTTGTTTGTTATTAGCAGAGGAACAAAATGAATTATGCTTATTCTGTATTGACAGAAATATTCTCTAAATGAAGCTAAACAAAAAATTAGTAGTAAAAAGATAAATAGAATGTTTATATGCTCTCAGAATTAATAAATACACTTCTATATGGTTCAAAGAAGGTGCTGCAATATAAACTAAAACATATTTTAATTGAAAAATAAAGATAATAGTAAATGCCAAAATATAAGGACTGCAGCTAAAGCTATGCTAATAGAAAAATGCATTGCCTTAAATATATATATTAGTATATGTATTTATATATTAGTAAATCTTAGAAAATGAAAATCAATTACTTTAACATCCACTTTAAGAAGTAGTTTGAAATAAATTATAAAGACATAAGTAAAATTTTTAAAATAATAGACTACTAATATAGTCAAAATCAATAAAATGTTAAATTTTAGGAAAATTAATAAAATGAAAAACTGCTTAATGTTTCTGATAAACAAAAACAAAAACCACAGATTACTAACAGAAAAAATGAAAAAGGAGATGTGGTTGCAGATCTTTCTAATATTGGACAGATTATCATAGTATGTAATAAAACATATTTGAAAATTTAGATGAAATAGTTTTCAAAAAATAAAACTGATCAAAGCTAAAAAATGAAGAACGAATGTGGAGGTTTATATAATTATTGAAGAAATGATGCCTATAATTAAAAATCATCACATTAAAAAAGCACTAAGTCCTCAGATGCTTTCACCAGTAAATTCTACCAAACACACATAGGTGAAAGAACACCTTTCTTACAAAAACTATTCTAGACAATTAAAAAAAAAAGAAATGATCAAAACAGGAAGTATGGATTCTACAATCTAAATACCAAAGCCTGATGATGGTATTTTTATTAAAAAGCAAATTCCTAGAATATGATCCATAAACATTTTTTAAAAAGATTCCTATAGAAATGTTAACACAGTGAACGCAACACCATACATAAAGGTTAAACAAAGATATCCAAGTTGGGTTTGTTTTTAAAATACAAGATTGAATTACATGTAAAAAGCCAAATTAGAGTCATGCATCAGATTAACAGAAAAAAGGAGATCATTCATAGGCATCAAAAGATCCAGAAGTTACAATTGATAAAATTGCTTCCTTTAGTAGAAAAACTCTTAGCAAATTTGGAAAAAAAGAAATTTTCCTTAATTTAATTAAAAATAATCTATTATAACAGTGCTGGAAACATATCTTTTGAAGAAATATTGAAAACCTCCGACAGCAAAAATTTTTTTTTATGTTTTACTAAAAGTTTTAAATAGTGAATTTATGCAATAAATGAAAAGAAAAAATATTAATTTAAAAGAAATAAATAAAACTGTCAGATTATTAAGATATATATATGTATTCAGTTCTATATATAATCTAAAAATTCTACAGATAAATAATTAGATTCCTAAGTGAGTTCGTCAAGGTAGCTCGATATAAGATGTGGTAGGCAGAATTTTAATGATGTACTCCCAAGATTCCCGTACCCTGATTATCCAAGCAAATACTAATGTAGATACTATTGTGAAGGAATTTTGTGAATGACATGAAGATTATTAATCAATTAACCTTAAAATAAAGTAGTTAGCCTGGATTATATGTTAGGACCCAATGTAATCACAGGAGCAATTACAAGTAGAAGAGGAAGGAAGAAAAGTCAGAGAGATCCCTCAGAGAAGGAGGCAGAGAGGTAATGAGGTAGAAAGCAAGGTCATAGAGATGTAAAGCAGAAGATGGACTTGGCTCACCATTGCTGACTTTTAAGGCGGAGGAATGAGCCAAACATTTCGGAAGCTGAGAATAAATCCCCGCTAAGCTAGTAAGAAAAAAGGGGAAATCAATCTTGTAACTTGATAGAACTGAATTCTGCCCACAACCTTAATGAGCTTGGGGGAAAAAAAGGCATCCTCAGCATCTCTAGAAAGAAATCCAACTGAGCCAGTCTACATTCAGGCTTCTGACTGATTAAACTGAGAAGTAATAAATGGGTGTTGCTTTAAACCACTAAGTTTGTGTAATTTGTTACAACAGCAATAGAAAACTAATACATTGATTGAATATTCAAAAAGAAATTGCATTTTTGTGTATCAGCAACCAATATAAAAGAAAAATAAATTTTAAATGATATATAAACCATTTATAATGCCATGTAAATACAAAGGGACAAATGTTAGCATAAATTGTTAAAATCTCTAGAGAAGAAATTATATACTTACTTATTTAGAAAAATTAATGATGTCCTAAAGAATTAGAAGGACTGTACCCCACAATATGATAATAAAAAATACTGATTAATAATAAAAAAAAAGAATTAGAAGGATATTTCCTGTTCATGGACTCAACATTTTAAAGACTCAACATTTTAAAGAAGTCGTTATTCCATATTGATCTTTATATTCAATGAAGTCCCAATCAGTCTTAGCACAGTTTTCAGAAGTTGACAAACTGATCATAGAACTTATAGAAATGCAAAAGGCTACAACTAGTAAATCCAAACTGAAGAAGAATTAGGTAGCATGACTTTCTGTATCAGATATCAAAGCTTATAACAAAAGTTATAGTAACTAATATATTGCCATATTAGGTCAAAAATATACAAACTGTTAAAACAAACAAATCATTCCAGAAATTGACCTGTGTATATATGGGTACTTGATTTAAAAGAAAATTATCATTACAAAGCTCCAGAAAAATACTTTCTTTCAATATGCATATGGTGGTGGCATAACTGGTATCTATGTGGGAAAAAAAATCATTGAAATTTGATCTCTATCAAGATTGTGTAGTACGCACACACACACACACACACACACACACACACCCCAAATTAATATTGTAATGTTATGTATCAAAGACAAGACAATAACTTCTGAAAGATAATATAGTTATATATCTTTGTGACCTCAATATAACAGCAAACGTGCAAAACTCTTGAATAGGAACTTTACAAAATAAATAAATAGCAATAAATATGCAAAAAAATCACTCAACCTAATTATTGCAAATTAGCTGCAATGAAACATCACTATACACCCACTAAAATGCTTAAAATTCACAGCGCAAAATTTATTTGACCTATTCCATGGTGGATTACTGGACTAGTTGCTGAATAAAACAAAGATGATGACAGATTTTATGCAATTTGTTTGCAACATAATGGGGAAGAAATGAATGCAAATATGTTTGAAATATGAGATATAAATTTCAACTCAATAGCATTCAGCAAAGGGAATATGCAGTCTCAGAAAAGGAGAAATAAATAATTTAGCATTATAGAAAATGAAGTTTGGGAAATGAATAGATTTATTTTATTTTTGACCACTGGAAAGGGGACAAAATAGGCATTGATCTTCTGATGTGACTGAACATCTACTCTTTGACCTTGGAAACCCAAGTTATTTGTTTTTATATTTTAAATTTTACAAATATTGTTTTTGAAACTATGTTTGTGAAAATTTCAAGTACGCATGCTAAGGTGAAATCAATCAGCTTTATTGATGAGCAAAACATGGCCAATCTCAATTCATTTAAGCCCTTCCACAAATTTCAGAATTATTTTTATTGATGAAAGAGATCAATAAGAAAAGTATTAAATATGTTTTAAGTATATGCTTTGCAAGTGTGCCACTTATCATGTTACCTAGTATTTATAATCATTCAGAAACATAGATAATGTTATTACCATTTTACAGATAAAAAACTGGAAAAGCTTGTGTGCAAATTCAAGTCCTCTTGGGATCATATGTCTTAGGTAATGCAGTTGTCTCCACTTTGCTCCAGTTAAGAGTGTACTCCCAAGTAAGTGACACTTCACAGTCCCTTACTTTATATCCATGCCTTGGGCCTTTTATCTCTTTCCCATACTTCCCTGTTGATGCCTTTGCTAGCAGAGCTGATGTGTTCCTAACCAGAAAAGGATGAAGTTTTGGCCAAAAGGAAATTTGAAATGGGTGATTTTCTTTCTTTCTCTTCTTTGATAAACCATCTTGAGTTGCCTTGACCTTGCTCCTGGGGGACAATTTCATTAAACTGGGCAACTGGTTTCACTTAGTGGCAACCACCTTGATTATATATCTTCCTCGTGGCTCTCTCTTCTTCCCTGCATCACTGTCCTCATTCATCACTTTTGTTATCTGGCATAGCAATCCATTATAAAAGTATAGAACAGTAACCTTCTGCCTTAGGCTCTGTTCTCTGTGAAACTCAGGCTAAAGCACCAGCTGAATAGCTTAAGAATTTTGCCTAAATTTACAAAGCTATTGTGGTTTAGATTTTATCACAGGTAGTAGAATGAAGAGTCTGACTAAAGGGTTCTTATAATCCAAAGTCAGTACTTTTTGTCTATAATATTTTGGCTCACAAGTGAAAACAACTTGTTTATGTATAAAGTAACAAATTGACTACCTGAGAATTTAACCGAATCTTAGATAATTTTTGAATTTACAATATGGAAAAATAGGGATTATTCAATCTGGAGTGCTATTAGATGACTTTTTCAAAAACCAGGAAGTACCTGATTGTCCATCTTTACCGAAGAGTCTAATAAATCACTGATAGGAAGCTGTTTTATGTGATCATGTCTTGCTGACTGGTGGGTCTTGCCTATTGTTGTAAGATCAGAAAGAGACTCAAATATATTGTAGAATTGCCCCCAAATATTAGTGCCTATACCTTTAAAAAAAATTTTATTTTTTTACAAAGGACACTGTTTCTGTGAAAGGGAACCCTTTAGCATCCAGGGTGGTAGCAGGAATCACTATAACTGAGAGGGTAAGGGAACTAAGCAACAGATTGCTTATTCCAGATTTCCATACAATAACTCTGTTTCCATATATCACCTTCCTGCCATTCTTCCATTGCTTGATGTACTCAAGAGACTGGAGACAATTGGGTCTGATTTTTCTAGAAAATAAATCTCTTACCTTTTCTGAGTGTTTGGAAAAGACAGCTGCTTAACTGCTTGGAATGATGAAGGAGACATCAAACACACTTTTAAATAATCCACTGCTTTTAGCCTCATATTTCTCCTTTACTGTCTGAGGTGTGTGGAAATCCCTATTCCTAATTTATCTCTATGTTACCCTACTTTGGAAACTTCTGTCCATACAGAAAGATTTTAAGTCTTTGTGCCCTGCCAAGTCTGTTAACAATGCCCTATCCCTTTCCATCTTTCAAAAAATGTGTTAACATCTCTCATTCACTCTTATTAATTTTGTATTTGTGATATTATACTATTTTATTCATATACAGTTATTATATTTGTGCTTAAAGTTCACAAAAAATACATGCAAGTATTAATCTACCATGGTTGTCTAAATTTTTAACGTTATCTTTTCTACAGTATATTTTCTACTTTCTTTAAAAACTACCACTCGTATTTTACTCAATGTTTCTTTCAAAATTCAGGAAGAATAGTATTTTAAGCTGATGTTATATAGTCCAGGTTTTCCCATAAGATAATTCTAGGATTTGATTCATTGGAGATGCTATTATACAAAGAGATTAAGCATTTGATAGCAGTCTGGAATAAAATCACTCAATAAATTAATTAATATGAATTGACTTTATAGTATGTACTGGGATTTGGGTATCCAGGCATGAAAATAAGAAAGAGGAGCCTTGTGTTTTGGAGAAATCTAAAGAAGACAGGCTTGACTTAAGTGATTATAAAAGTGACCAATAAGGAGGAGTGCCAGAGTGAAATGAGACCATGCATTTCCTGTAAGCTAGGTTAAACACAGGTTTATTCTTTATATAATAGAAAACTATTGAAACTTTCTACGCAAGAGACCAACATAAGTTAATATGCTTAATTAATTATAAATTTAATGATGAGAAATAGATTGACATTGCCAAGAGAAGACACTCTGACACTTCTTAGGAGGTTATTACATAGGTCTAGTTGAGGAATGACTGGGACTTGGAAAAAAGGAAGTAAGAGAAAAGGTAACAGATTTGGAATATATTGAGGAATAGCTTACACAGGATTTGGAATGTATTGGGCATGAGGGGTGAAGAAGACAAATTTTTTAGTAACGACTCTCAGTTCTTTGCCTTGATGGAAAATAATAGCATTTTCTAAGATGAGGAAGGTGTGGCAAAAGTTCTGGAGTGGATATTGGTAGAAAGTATCATTTGTTAAAATTTTGAGACATGTTAAATTTGTGATTACTTGGAGATGTTTGCATAGTTATTCCAGAATGACATTTGGGGATTCATGTTTGAAGCAACAAATAAATGTCCAGAGTCATTAGTACATTTATGATACTCAAATATATGGAAATTGGTTTGATTTTTTTTACAACAGTGCATGAGGGATAGAAACAGCATAGATGTATGTGTTAGATTTTCTAAGAGAGTATAAGGAGAAAGATAGCTGCAATGATTAGACCTCTATGAAATAACTATGGTCTAAAAGGGATTGGAAAAAATAGTAAGAAAAGAGAGTAAACATATGTATATATATATACATATATATATATATATATGGTATGTGAAAGAATGTTTCAAGATGGAGAAAATGATGAACACTGCTGACTGGTGTTGAAAGGTTTAGAAATATAAGGACTGATAAATGCCTTGGCAAGAGGTATGTGATTTGGGTAGTAGGAGGTAAAAGAGTGGAGGTAAAAGATTGGAGATACTAGTGCAATTACATGAGATGTGTATTATTTTAAAGACAGCCTATTTGTTGATGAGAATTATCTAGTTGGCAACCAGGGATAAAGTTGCTACAATGAGAATAACTGAAGGAACAAATGGGTTGAGAAATTAAGGCCAATGTCAGGAGAAACTGACCTCTGAGGAGATCTGAGTCACGTTCTCTGTTGTAAAAAGAAGGAACAAGAAGAAATTGGATACATATCTTGGCGGCAGGATGATAAGTTTATGTTTCATGCCATCTGATTCATCAACACAGCCCTTCATGCAAGTTATCTGGGTTTTTGAGGTTAAAGAGAGTGGGGAAGATACAAAAGAATTACCGATGATGACAGAATAATTTTAGATAGTATTGCTGTGTATGGTGATGTGCACATTTGAATTTGGTTATAGTGAATAAAAGCGTGACTTGCCTCAATAGCCACATTCTCAAGTAGTACTCCACTGAGCATGTGTGCAGAGACTATGAAAAAAAAAGGTGGGCAAGTGGTTCATTGCATATAAGAGTGTGTTTTTATCTGGAAGTACAATAATTGGAGAGAAGGGAAGGGCACTAAATTGTATGCATTAAGTACAGTAAATGGGAATAATAAAGGAGATAAAACAGTGTGGTGGAGGAGAGATACATATATAGAAAGAAGTAATATGGAACTCTTAATAAGTTGAAAACAAATTCCAGAGCAGAACCTATGTGAAGGGAGTTGGAAGGATAAGAGGTAGTTATAGACTAGTAGAATGTTGGGCTCCTGATTTAAGATGTCATTTGTGATGCTGATAAAGTTTGGGCTGTGGCTAGTAGCTCACATAAATTGAGCTGAAAGGAAGAAATGGTCAAAAAAGTAAGAGTCGGTATTGGGTCAATACAGGTGTTGAATATACTAAACATGGTGACTAGTGCTGGGTGGAGAGAAAGGCAGTGAGTCTAAATGACTAGTATGATCCTTCTAAATTGTGAGATTTAATAATTCTGACCTCCATCTTTTAACTGCATCATTTATATACCTTATAATCTCACTCAGAATTAATTTTTAATAATAAAAATAATTATGATAAAATAAAATTCTTTTCTGAAGATCATAACCTTTTCACGAAAATTCTACAAGGAGAATTGTATCTACTTATTAAATATTTTGACATTATGTATGATGTGTGTAAATAGAAAAATTATCTTTAATATTCATTTGTTTCTGTGAAAATTGTCATGTTTTTGAGAAATAATGTTCTGAATTATGTTATATGTATCATTTACATAAAAGCAATGCAAAATTTACTGGTTTTAATTTTTTATTTTCTTATACTACTCTCTATAGAGTTCAAGTGTCAAAGAAAAGAGTAGCCTGTTTCACTGCACAGAATTTTGCTTAAAAAAAGAAACAAATGAAACTGGCTCTTTAGTGCATATTATACAGTATAATGTAATATAGTGGATTTACCTGCTGCAGATGAAGTTTCAAATTGTGAACCTCATTAATATATGTATACGTGTGTGTGAGTGTGAGTGTGTGTGTGTGTGTGTGTGTGTGTGTGTAAGTATTTCAGCAAAATATTTGGAAGAATACCATGTTCTCAATTTGTTGTTTGATATTTGCGATATTCAAAATATAATGTGTGTTTATATATGTATATACACATATGCAAATATAGATACACATATATAAACTTATATTGTATATACTTATATGTATCAGCATATATGTTATACATTACTTTTAAGTCACTTAACCCTTGTAGATACATGAATATGTAATTATTCAGTCAAGAAAATGCTGACCAGTAGCCTAAGTGATTCCTTGGAAGGTGGTTACATCTATATAAATGAAAATATGTGATTAATACAAGATATGTAAATAAATTTCTGCAAGATAAGAGTAACACTGGAGGAAAACCTGATTTTTTGTTTACACTTTTTATCCAGTTATTATGATGTACATGGATGTTCAGACTGTACAAGGAACTCTCTGACTTCCAGATAACTGAAAATGATCTTTACAGAGTTGTAGATGCAAGTGTGGATACAAATATGTGGGAAAAATGTGTAAATTACTTTTCAAAATTCTAAAGCTTACATCAGCTAAAGCTTACATGAGAATATGTGCAAGGAACTACTAAAGAGGCTTGAAACATCCATTTAAACAGAAAGAACAGAGTCAGATAGCATTACCAATGATAGAGGCAAAGTAGAATTACTTGTCCATCATATATTGTGCTTTAATATGTCATATATGTTCTATGGGTTCAAATTGCCTCAAGCAGCCATTTACCATATTTTAGTGACTCTGCCTGTCCTCTTTTTTTTTTTTTTTTTTTGAGTTGAAGTCTCACTGTCGCCCCAGACTGGAGTGCAGTGGCTGCTCCCGGCCACCGCAGCCTTGACCTGCTGGGCTCCGGCGATCCTTCTGCCTCAGTCTTCCAAGTAGCTGGAACTACAGGCGCGCGCTACCACGCCCGGCTAATTTTTTGATTTATTGTAGAGATGAGGTCTCGCCAAGTTTCCCAGGCAGATCTCGAACCCGCGGGCTCAGGCAATCCTAGGCCTGTCCTCTTAACAAAATATCTCTAGCCGGGCTCGGTGGCTCAGCCTGTAATCCCACGCTTTGGGAGGCTAAGGTGAGTGGATTGCCTGAGCCCGCGGGTTCGAGACCCGCCTGGGCAACTTGAGATATGTATATCTTACCCTCTACTGCCATTTTCAAATACACTGATCACTTGTGCCAGCTAGAGTCACCACAAATACCAGGT